>JAUCBJ010005675.1:0-113185 GCA_032718475.1 Nemertoderma westbladi | reverse complement strand
ATATTGTTTGTGTTTCCATCTCTATGTGTCACAATGAAAACATTTAAGCCAATAAGAGGATTCAGGAAAGTTCCCTTTGGGCCTATGTAAATGATTGAGCCAATCAGGTTACAATTTTCTGGCTTCATTCCGCCGTTTGTCCAGACAACAAAGAGCGGATTCTTACATTGCGCATTGGCAGTGATTTTTTATGTCCTTTTATTTGACTTTTTTTGTCATTTTTTTTTTACGAATTATGCACAATGACTTTTGTTGTCCTTTTAATGACTTTTATTGTCCTTTTAATGACTTTTTATGTATGTATTTCTTCAAACTGTCAGACTGCTGATTTCTGGACTGTCAGACAGTTGATTTAACTATGCCTGTGCCAAAACATTCCATGATTCCATGATTTATAGACTATGAGATAGATTTCCATATGCGCCTGTGGTAAAAAGACTCTATATTTAATAGTTTGTGGTTGTTGTCGATAATCGATTACCACATGACGTAGCAAAACACTCATTTTATAGCCAAAAACAATTACCAATTGATGGAAAGGAGCAGGTTAATGCCGAGTTTTCTAACCAAAACAATAAACAGTCACTTTACCAAATCAGGGAAAGGAGCAGGTTTACAGAGACGGGATTTTCTAACCAAAACAATAAACGATCACTTAACTAATTGAGGGAAAGGAGCAGGTTACAGAGGCGGGATTTTCTAACCAAAACAATAAACGATCACTTAACTTATTGAGGGAAAGGAGCAGGTTACAGAGGCGGGATTTTCTAACCAAAACAATAAACGATCATTTAACTAATTGAGGGAAAGGGACAGGTTACAGAGGCGGAATTTTCTAACCAAAACAATAAACGATCATTTAACTAATTGAGGGAAAGGAGCAGGTTACAGAGGCGGGATTTTCTAACCAAAACAATAAACGATAACATTACCAATTGAGGGAAAGGAGCAGGTTACAGAGGCGGGATTATCTAACCAAAACAATAAACGATCATTTAACTAATTGAGGGAAAGGGGCAGGTTACAGAGGCGGGCCTTCTGTGCTGTTGGAAGTAGTGGTGCCGCTATCCGTAACACTACTCAGACAGTAGTCATGATCCATTATTGATTATAAAACTAATACAGAGTAATAGGCCTAAATTATGTGAAAGGTATATCCACATTTTCCACAATCCTGCAATCCAGTTTGGCCTATCAATTATTTAAAATTTATTAGCACAACCGGTAGGCCTACCATTACCGTATTTAAATGGTAGGCTACACAGTAGGCCTATAGCAGTACCGGTGCGGTACCGGTACTAAAATACAGAAATACCTGCTTTATACCTACATCTGTACATACAATACAGCAAAATAGTGCTATATATACTAATACCGGTACTGATAGCCTGAGAGAACAGCAGTAGAGAAACCGGTAGCATGGAACCTAACATTAGACTTTTGGAGGACATAAAAAATAAAAAAAAAGGACAAAAAAAGGATTTAAACGGACAATAAAAATTATTGCGCATTATAATGCTATAAATTCAAATTGACCGCGCATATTTGGGCTTTTAATTGACAATCCAGCAGTCCGTAGTCCGCAGTCCGCAGTCCGCTCTTTACATGCACCCCACCGAATAACGACACTATATTCCAGGACATGGTGGGGTGCATGTAAAGAGCGGACTGCGGACTGCGGACTACGGACTGCGGATTGTCAATTAAAAGCCCAAATATGCGCGGTCAATTTGAATTATAGCATTATAATGTAAGAATCCGCTCTTTGTTGTCTGGACAAACGGCGGACTGAAGCCAGAAAATTTTAACCTGATTGGCTCAATCATTTACATAGGCCCAAAGGGAACTTTCCTGAATCCTCTTATTGGCTTAAATGTTTTCATTGTGACACAGAGATGGCAACCTATTATTTTGAAAACCTATTATGTAGGCAATAGGAAGAACTCTTGAACTTTCAATAAAATCTCTCAGGTTAAGGCCGGTTCACTCTTTTAAGCATGATTCATTCGTAACTCTACTTTGGATGAAGACTTTGGGACTACTGTAGTATGTACTTCTGCTGCCGAAGCAGAGTTATGCTTATTGCTTAAAGGTGTGAACCGCGACCTTATAAGATATTCCTTGTTTGCTTGTTACTTTAATTAAAAGTTTTTACGTTGGGGTCGTCCAAAAAAAAAGGGGGGGGGGGGGAGGTTTGCTCGTACTGCCACTATTGTCTCTGTTAGTTGAAACAAAATTGGAACATAATTGAAACATATTAGTCGTACATAAACATACTAGTAGTGAAACGTTATTTTTCCAAGATTGACCGACTTATTAGCGTTCAAACATTTCCGACGATGACAACGACAGACGGGTCCACCACTTCTACCCATATGCTAAGGCTCACCTGGACTTACGTTGCTCGCCCCACAGTTAATCGCCCATGTGAAGAATACCAGGATTTCACTTTTCGGTCGACTTTTTTTGGAATTTTATATATGAAGATTTTTTATTTTTTTTAATTTATCTTTATTAAGTGTTTTATATCGCTTATTTCTGTCTTATAACCTGTACATATTATACTAATTTGTTTATTGTTTTGGTTAGATTCAGCCCTTCTGTAACCTGTATTTTTGGTGAAAACCTGGTATTCTTCACATGGGGGTAACTGCAAAGTGAAATATAACTGCAGAAAGTCTGGTATACTTCACATGGGCCCAGTTAATCGTATGTCAGATATGTAGGATATCACAGTCCACACTAAAAAAGCATTAAAAAAGCACTAGCCGATCAGGTGTTCGTGGTTTTCATTTTAAGGCTGTCATAAAAATTTGGACAGAATTAAATGCCAGTAATTAGATGCGTCCTGCTATTGGATGCTATTTATAGATCCACACCCCCTTCCCCCAGCTCCTGCGCTTAGGATGTCCGAATATTCGCTCTTTTATATTTGTGAACAGACAACTCTGTGACATAAACTCTAAAGGCAGGAAGTATATAAAAATATTTATTGAAATAGGCCCTAAATAATCTGAAAATCCGTAGAATGTTGATTATATAGTAGGCCCTTAATCAACAGTCAACGTAATTACTGTATAGGATAATTATTTCCTGTATTGCAGTGTTGCACAATGGTAAACATTTAAAAGCCAAATGGGATGATTCATTCGTTAAGTTCCCTTTCAGCTTCAGCCTACTGTATGTACATGATTGAGCCAATCAGGTTACAATTTACCGGCTTCAGTCCGCCATTTGTCCAGACAACAAAGAGCGGATTCTTAGTTTGGAAGTCGATGATTCAAATTGACCGCGCGGATTTTGGCAATCCCCAGTCCGTAGTCCGCCAGCCCGCAGTCCGCTCTTTACATGCACCCGGACATGGTGTATAGTGATAGTAGTGGGCTATGGTTTGAACTGCTGAACTGTTGAAGGGCTGAAAGCAGAAAGGGCACTGTATTGCTGTATTGACTGGCAGACTGGCTGTGTGGGTAGGCCTAATTGCCTATAGCAGTATGCTATGCTAGTGTGTAGTACTGTAGTAGTTTAGGCATAATTTTTATTTAGGCCCTAATTCAAATCATAAATTTGAAAGATAAGTGATAAAGGAAGGCCTAGGCCTAAATTATACCTGTATGCGGTACCTGTAGGTCTAATGCAATGGCAAACGTTGATTTACAATAGGCTCTACTGCCCTACATTAAAATATTAATTCCTAATCAGCTATTATTTCAGTATTTAACTGTTTAATACTCGGATTTGTTTTCATTGTAACCAAACCACCATGAGGCATGAACTACAAGAGATATTAACAAAGTCCATTGAATACTTTATTACCCAGCACCTTGAAACAGGATTGATTCTGCGGGTAATGGTATCTGACGGTATATTTACAACCCATCAACTCGAGAGCATACAGGGCCCTAATGCAAATAGGAAAACATCGATGGACACGATTTACAATCTCTTGACACACTTAATGCGGCGTCCTGATGAAGATTTCTTCAAGTTTTTCGCTATTCTGCGCAAATTCAATGAGACTCAGCATCTATTCCGCTATTTCGAACCCCGAATAAGATGTCTACCAGACTCGGTTTACCTCGATCGAATACAGGCAAGCCACGACGCAGACCAATCGGTGTTCCTCATCCAGGGGCCTTCCCAACCGGCGATCATGGCGACCAGCAACCAAACCCATCCCCGAAGCGGTATTCAAGAAGAGAACAACACTCGCGTTATTCACCCTGAGAGGGTAACCGAACACCGTGGTTCCGGGGATGTCGATATGGCTGACTTTCATCACTCGGTTCCAGGTCCCCCCGGGGCCAGGGGGAACTTGATCCTTCAAGTTGAACCAGCCGATGCCTACCCCAGCGTCACGAAATTCGGGCTCAAAATCTGCCTCATAGTAAATATACCCTCGTTTTTATCGCCAGACGTGAATTCCCGTTTGGAGGGTTCCACTAAAGACGTAAAGATAATTAAGGAATGTTTTGAGAACCTCCACGGATTCCATGTGGAACATCAAGATATTCCGGTTACTTCCAACGCCGCCGAGGTTATGGAAGGGTTCAAACGGTACCGCGCTAATCTTACCATTCGAGCCGTACCAGTTGAGTGTCTGGTTGTGTTCATTATGAGCCACGGATCCTATGGGTCTATTCTCTGTCCTGATGGGAGTTCCGTAGACATCCTAAATATCGTGGATCTATTTGTAGGATCGAAATGCCCAGCGTTATGCGATCCGGCACGCCCACGCTTGTTCTTCGTGGAGGCGTGTCAAGATACCTCACGGCTATCCCAAGATGTCGATCTAAGTATAAATGGTAATAAGTTCAAAGATATCGCCCTGATACTGGGATGCAGCAAGGGTCAGAAGCTGCCAGTCTACGACGACCAGGGTTCAGCGTTCATCATTAAGGTTTGTAACAATATCCAAGAGTGCGGACGGCAGGATAGTGTGGGTAGAATCGACGTTTCCAAACTCATAAAACAACTCAGAAAGAACTCTATAAAAGTCCCTACTCGGTCAGGGGGAGACCACTCAGCTGATGTTGACGCACAAGATCAAACCACCTCAACATTGTACTTCTATGATAAATCCAAGTCATAAATTTATTGTGCTGATTTACAAGACTCTCCAGAACTGTGTGGGTATTCTACATTTGACTCAGATTGTTATCCATTTGAGTTTTAGCCACATTTATAAGTTGTTTTATTTCATTAATTTATTAACATATTGAGCGAGGGGGGGGGGGGGGTAGGTCTAATATACTGTAATACATTTTGTATAATTTTTATATTTACAGCCTTATGACTTAGTGTTAGGGTTACATAAGAATTTTAATAATACTTCATAATACGTCTGGCTTATATAACTGAAGTGCCACTGTAACCTCCTCCTTTCCCTTAATTGATAATTTTGGAATCCGGATCTGGATCCGTGTTTTACACCTACTCCCCACCACCACATTCGTATCATACAATCGCATTGCGCATTACGCTGGCACCATCCATGAACCCTAGACCCCTTGGAGGTCAGACCCTTGTACACTGGCACCATCCATGAACCCTAAACCCCTTGGAGGTCAGACCCTCGTACACTGGCACCATCCATGAACCCTAGACCCCTTGGAGGTCAGACCCTCGTACACTGGCACCATCCATGAACCCTAGACCCCTTGGAGGTCAGACCCTCGCACACTGGCACCATCAATGAACCCTAGACCCTTTGGAGGTCAGACCCTCGTACACTGGCACCATCCATAAACCCTAGACCCCTTGGAGGTCAGACCCCGTACACTGGCACCATCCATGAACCCTAGACCCATTGGAGGTCAGACCCTCGTACACTGGCACCATCCATGAACCTTAGACCCCTTGGAGGTCAGACCGTCGTACACTGGCACCTTCCATGAACCCTAGACCCCTTGGAGGTCAGACCCTCGTACACTGGCACCATCCACGAATCCTAGACCCCTTGGAGGTCAGACCTTCGCACACTGGCCCCATCCATGAACCCTATACCCATTGGAGGTCAGACCCTCGTACACTGGCACCATCCATGAACCTTAGACCCCTTGGAGGTCAGACCGTCGTACACTGGCACCTTCCATGAACCCTAGACCCCTTGGAGGTCAGACCCTCGTACACTGGCACCATCCACGAACCCTAGACCCCTTGGAGGTCAGACCTTCGCACACTGGCCCCATCCATGAACCCTATACCCATTGGAGGTCAGACCCTCGTACACTGGCACCATCCATGAACCCTAGACCCCTTGGAGGTCAGACCCTCGTACACTGGCACCATCCACGAACCCTAGACCCCTTGGAGGTCAGACCTTCGCACACTGGCCCCATCCATGAACCCTATACCCATTGGAGGTCAGACCCTCGTACACTGGCACCATCCATGAACCCTAGACCCATTGGAGGACAGACCCTCGTACACTGGCACCATCCATGAACCCTATACCCATTGGAGGTCAGACCCTCGCACACTGGCACAATCCATGAACCCTAGATCCCTTGGAGGTCAGACCCTCGTACACTGGCACCATCCATGAACCCTAGACCCCTTGGAGGTCAGACCCTCGCAAACTAGCACCATCCATTAACCCTAGGCCCATTGGAAGTCAGACCCTCGCACACTGGCACTATCGCATTGTACGTTGACTCAAAAAACCTGTGTAACCTTCTTGTGTATGTACAGTATCTACCATCCCGAGATTTGGTATCATCAGACAGCAGTTAGAGCCCAGCATGTACTCCCATGCCTTCCCCTTAATTATTCGAAGATCTTATTCTGACTTCCGGATCCTTGATCCAAATTAGGTGTATATTAGCTATAGAAATTCGATTATTCTAGAAAATTTAATTTCCTTGACATCAAATAAAACATAACTAACAAAAATTAAATTTGTAAGCTTTTTTTAAAATTTGTTCTAGAAAAAAAAATATTTGTTCTAGAACATTTTATTTTTTTTTTCAAATGTATCTCATGTTCTAGAACATTTCATAAAAAGAAATAGCAAAAACTAGCTAGTTAAAAAAAATTGAGGGGGGTGGGGGGGGGGGGGGGGTGTACCTATACTGTAACAAACTAGTACCACATTTTATATAATATAAAGTTCGGGTTAACTACGGAAAACTTCTTTAGATCTTCACGATTATTGTATTTACTACTGTACAGTAGAAGTGCCCTACAAAAGCATATCATGACCTATAATACTGTACTATAGATACAGTATGACCCGCCAATCTGCTGCAAAGCCACTAAATTTAGAGGGCCAGTTATTCCTCTAAGATATAATCCCAGAAACAATAGGTTTACCGCGTCGAAAGTACTTAACTTGGCCCTAACTAAAATTATGTCCTCTTTCAGTTGACGTAAATGAAAATTGTATAGCACCAGTCGTTTTGGAAATATGGGGAGTTCCTGGGCACCCATTTCTGCACCTTTCGGAATTTATAAAAAAGTTATTTATAATACACCTCCGTTTAAAGATTTTGGTATAGCCACCCATATTATTATTTTTTGGTATGTTGAATTCATTTTTAACAATCGAAATTGATAGTAAGTCAAAACATAGATTTTTAAGAGATACAAATTATTAATAATGAATTCAACACACCATAAACAAATAATATTGTTTGGTTTTATAAAATATTTATTTGTGAAGGGTGGTGTATTTTAAGTATTTTTTTTTAAATTCCGAAAGGTGTTGAAAGGGTGCCAGAAACTCCCAATATCCGAAAACAACTGGGGCTATTCAATTTTTATTTGCCTCATCTGAAAGAGGACATAATTTTAGTTAGGTCCAAGTACTTTTGACGCGGTAAAACCTATTGTTTGTGGGATCATACTAAGATAAATAATTGGCCCACTAAATTTAGGGGCTTTGTAGCAGCAGCTTGGCGGGTCGTACTGTATCTATAGTATTCTAGGTCATGATAAACTTTGTTCTATACTTCGAGTTCTACAGTATACTGTAGTAGGTCATGAGTACGTCTAACCCGAACCGTCAGTCAAACATTCAATTAATGGGGTTCACAGCCGCATTTAATGCTACGATTATCCGCTGCAGTTTAGCTAGCGATCGTATATTCCATATAGCTCAACATTCCAGAATATTATATATTTGTTATCAGATGAATCAGCTTGTGTGACCATTTTTGAAATTTAAAAAATACGGTAATTTTTTTCATTTTTGTTAATGGTATAAAGTGTTGTAGAAATAGAAAATTAGTAGATAGTTCTAGAACTCTTCACTGGCCATGGTAACAATGATTGATGTTATAAAAATAATGTAGTTTAATACGGAACTGTTACAGTACCGTTTTTTCTATGTAATTTCGACCCTCAAAGTTAGCTATCGTTTTTGCACCAATCTAAGGCCCCCCTCACACGGAGCAACTTGTTTCTGAAACTTGTTGCTGGACCCCCTCACACACAGAAACTTGTTGCTGCACCTTGTTTCAGCAACTTGTTTCCGAAACTTGTTTCTGCAACTTGTTACTGGACCCCCTCACACACAGAAACTTGTTGCTCAAGGAAATAACAATTATTTCCAAATAAATAGCTAACATGTCCAGTCATTTATATACAGTATAATATCACATCACTCAAATCATCGTATATTAGCTAGTATCAAAATGGAATGTAATAAAAGTTTTTCAAAAAGTTGCTGGGAATATAACTTCCAGCAACTTGTTGCTGGACTCCCTCACACACAGAAATAAGTTGCGGAAACAAGTTGCAGAAACTTGTTGCTGGAGTCCTCACACACAGAAACAAGTTTCTGTGTGTGAGGGGGTCCAGCAACAAGTTTCAGAAACAAGTTGCTCCGTGTGAGGGGGGCCTTACACCAATGCGTCAAGGGATTTTTTCAGTTGGTTGGGGATTGTTTTGGTTATTTTAACCAAAACAATAGTGGTAACGAAATCTTGGGAGAAGGGCCGTCTTGATGGTCTGTCTAGGCTGTCATTCACGACACGTAAAGGTCAATTACATGTGTGCCCATCACCCCACCCATCAGCTGTGTGATCCTCCCTGCTATCCTAGAACCACTGAACTTGTGTCGGGTAGACAGGAAGATGGTATTAATCTCATCCTATGGAAGCCGGTACTGGTCCAGTACATATGCGTACACCCCCACCAAATTTTTTGTACTAGCTAGTTTTTGAAAGTTTATTTTTTTGAAATGTACCAAAACATGTTAGCTGTTTCATTTTGAAATAAATAATGTTCTAGAACAAATATTTTTTGTTCTAGAACATTTTTTAGACAAAAGCCTGGTTTGTATTTAAAAAGCATGGGATGGAAAAAGCAAGGAGGTAAAATATATTTTTTTAATAAATTGAAATTTTTTATTTAAATTATGATGATAGCTAGTAAAGTTAATGGTAGCTAATAAATAATAAACGAAACGATAAAAGCAATTTAAACAATAAAAAATGTGGTCAATATTTTTTTCAAATTGTCAATTTTTATTTCTTCACTACCGGTAGCTAATATAAAGTACTAGCTAACACACAATCAAAATTACTAGCTATAGGCCCTACCATCTTAGTGTCAGTTGGTCAAATATAAACCTGATGATAAAAGTCATGAAAAACTCAAAAAGTCAAAAAGTGGCAACCCAACATAAAAATTTGAGACACATAGGGCCACAACGATTTCTACGTACAAAGTGACACAAGTGTATAGGACTAGCTAGTTTTTACAAAAGAGAATAATGTTTCCAGAGAACTATTAAAAATTATAAATACTGTTGATATAGTATAACGAACTCATAAGATTTTAATCCAAACCTTGTTTTGTTTTAAAATTATGTTCCAGAATGTAAATAGAATGTACTACCGGTAGAACATTATTTTTTTTATAAACAAATAGCTAACATGTTCTAGAACATTTTAAGAAAAGAAATTATCAAAAACTAGCTAGTACAAAATATGTGGTGGGGTGTGTACGCATACTGGACCAGTACCTACCATGGAAGCCAAGCTCGCACTTTGGTTTGGGATGCAACATGGGTTGTCGCCCAGCCAACTAATCCTTAGTGCGGCGGGTTCAGAGGCTGTGTATTTGTGGAGGCCGAGTCCCTATACAGTAGATATACAGTTGCAAATACATTTTACAAGTTTATTTTAGTAACACCAGTAGCGTACCGTTAATAAATTTGAAAAAAAATTATAATGGAAAATTATTATATACAACTTTGATGATCATTAAATCAGCCGTTATTAAATATTAGTTGTTTATTTATTGTGTGATCATCATGAGACGTGAATTACAAGATATATTAACCAATTCCATTGAATACTTCATTACCGAGCACCTTGACACAGAATCGATTCTGCCAGTAATGTTAACACACAAGATATTTACAGTGCATCAAGTCGAAACAATTCAGGGCCCCGCTGCAAATAGAAAGATCTCAATGGACACGGTTTACAATCTCTTGACACACTTAATGCGGCGTCCTGACGAAGATTTCTTCAAGTTTTTCTCTATTCTGCGCGATTTACCTGAGACTCAGCACCTATTCCGTGGTTTCGAACCCCGATTAAGATGTCTACCCGAATCGGTATACCTCGATCGAATTCTGTCGAGCCACGACGCAGACCAATCGATGTTTTGCATGCCGGGACCATCCCAACCGGCGACCCATCCGCGCGTTATTCACCCAGTGAGTGTCACCCAAAACCGTGGCTCTGTCGATGTAGATATGGCCCACTCTCGCATGGTTCCAGGTCTATCTGAGGAACCAGCGGATGCCTACCCAAGTGTCACTAAACACGGTCTCAAAATCTGCCTCATAGTAAATATACCCTCGTTTTTATCTCCGAAAGTTGAATCCCGTCTTGAAGGTTCTACTAAAGACGTAATGATAATTAAGGAATGTTTTGAGAACCTCCACGGATTCCATGTGGAACATCAAGATATGCCGGTTACTTCCAACGCCGCCGAGGTTATGGAAGGGTTCAAACGGTACCGCGCTAATCTTACCATTCGAGCCGTACCAGTTGAGTGTCTGGTTGTGTTCATTATGAGCCACGGATCCTATGGGTCTATTCTCTGTCCTGATGGGAGCTCTCTAGACATCCTAAATATCGTGGATCTATTCGCATCGATGTGCCCCCCACGGTGCAATCCGGCGCCCCCTCTGTTGTTCTTCGTGGAGGCGTGCCAGGCAAGCTCACGAGCATCCCGGGATGTGGTCGCCAATATAAGTGGTTATAAGTATAAAGATATCGCCCTGGTTTTGGGATGCAGCGAGGGTCAGAAGCTACCAGTCTACAATAAGCATGGGTCAGCATTTATCATCAACCTGTGTAACAACATCCAGGAATGTGGACGGCAAGATAGTGTGGGTAGAATCGACGTTACCAAACTCCTAAAACAACTCAGGAAAATCCATATAAAGGTGCCAAGTTGGATAGGGGGAGAGCAAACAGCTGATATTTCGGTGCAAGATGTAACCACCTCCACATTGTACTTCTATGATAAATCCAAGTCGTAAATTTATTGGCTGATTTACTTGACACACCAGACGCAGATACACTGATTGTTATTCAATAAAGTCCTTATTTTATTTAATTAGGCCTACTATTTTATAAATGGCATCTCAGGATTGCCGGCATTCTTAAAAGTAACTCTGCGAAATCTAAAAAGTAATGTTAGTGCAGTTTGTCGAATTTTATAACATGAATCAATAAAACGAAAAGGAAGAAAATTAGGATTTCGCGTAATTAAAAAATATTGATAAATATATGAGGTATAAACAATATTCATTACAACTTTATATTTATTTTTATTATATCGGACACGAGATTCATTGTACATTCGTAAATAATATAAATTTATAATACACTACTAGCCTAGCACGCAGAAATACATATACATAATACTAAATTGCACGGTAGATATGCATGGAATACAGAGACTTCTTGAAAGGACGATATAATTAGAATTATTCAATACCTAGCATTAAATCCCAGCGTTTACGAAAAAGTGATCCAGAACAACCAGTGTAACAAGCATTAATAATGGGATTACAACTGTTTCTAACACGATTTAACAGTAAAAATATATGAACTCTTACCATACATAGCCTTACAAGTATTAATACGATTAACAACAAACATTGTGTCGGCGTCATCAGCTCTCTGATAATTGAAAAGCAAACGAAAACCCATATTATAAGCAACTTTAACTTTACGTAGTGATTCAACTCTAAAAATAGACCAAAGCGAAACACAATACAGATTATATCAATAGCATTTAAATAAAGTAGATTTTACAAACGGCAAGCATTTTACAGAAAAATCGAGAAAGCTGATTACCGCGACCATATAAAGAGCATTTAATTCGCTGCATGTCAGGCTCATCTTAAAGGTTGCATGACAAATTGTGACCTAAATAAGTATATTCTAGAACACAATTTAAAAATTTACCACCCAAATAAACATCACCAAATCGTCCTAACTGGAACTGAAGAAAGTACAAACATTTAGATTTTACTGGATTAAATATCATATCAAACTTAACTCCATATGTTTCACATATTTTTATTAACAAGCGTAGTCCCTGAACACTAGGGGACAAAAGACAAATATCATCAGCATAAAATAAGTGATTAATTAACAGATTATGCACCTTACAACCAACTGTAGCTTTATTAAGTTAAATACTCGGATCATTCATACACTGTATATATTAAACAGCAGTGGTGAACAGATACTGCCTTGTCGCACCCCATTAGTAACAAAAAAAATACCTGACACTTTAATGTCACAACACAGCAAACTCCAAAACAGAACTCAATATTATTGGTTTTTATGTAGTTACGCTGCTCTCTACTTATGTCATAAATTTTCCAGTACATATAATAATTTGACATTGAGTGAAGCAGCGAATCGCAGTAGGCCTCTAACTATGTAGAAGTAAAATAGTTTTCAGTTCAATATATTTATAAACACCATATCTTTCTATCATACATTAGTAGGCCGATGGTGGAACTGAAGGGCCAATTCGTTTTCTTTAATTTTTCAGAATTCGTTCGTCAAATTCGTTAAATTCGTTTTTTCGTTTATTTATTTAACATTTCCGAGATTCGCCGCCATTTTCCTTTTTTCATTTCTAATGAATATTTACTCTACTTTTCGTTTCTGTTTTCTTAAAATTTACTCTACTTTTCGTTTCTGTTTTCTTAAAATTTACTTTTTATTTCTGTTTTCTTATAATTTACTTTGCTTTTTATTCCGAATATTTACTTTACTTTTCATTTCTGTTTTCTTAAAATTTACTTTACTTTTCATTTCTGTTTTCTTAAAATTTACTTTACATTACTATTGTATTAACTTTACTTTGCTCTTGATTCCTATATTATGGTAAACTGTACTTTCGATTTCTATTTAATATAGGCCTAGTAGGCTACATATGACAACCCGACTGCCAGACTGCTTTCATTTCAGAAGTCAGTAGGCATAACCGGTTACGGTAATACATTACAATCAAACACAGACAAACATTACCGGTACACAACAAAAAGCCTAAGCCAAAGACTATACAAACACAAACAAAGACTGATTGATAATCATTATGAGTGACACCACTGTCAATATGGTGTCTAGTATATCGTACAGTAGTAGGCCTATAGAATAGGAATCAAAAGTAAAGCAAATTTTAAGAAAACAGAAATGAAAAAAGTAAATATTCATTAGAAATAAAAAAAAAAGAAAAATAGCGGCAAATCACCACCATAGGAATTTCCCGATCAAATTCGTCTTTTTTTAAACAATGTCCTGAATAAGAAACAACGAATCGAATTGGCCCTTCAGTGCCACCATACAAAAAGTAAAAAAATGTTAAGAAAAATAGATTTTCTATAGAAAAACAATAATGGAACATTTGTTTTCACTATTGTCGCGACCCATTATTAATGTATTGGGTCGAAGTTCATTTATTTACCTCTCTGGCGGTTAGAAAATAAAATGCATCGACAATTTTTAAACTTTAATGTCTCATCAATCAAATACACTAATTATTTACATTATGGATCCACTTTGTTACTTAAAATATGACACTGATTTCTGACTAATCATCATTAAGTTAAGGTTATAATTTGTTATTTATTTTGTTTCAGTTTCGCGGCAAAGAGAAGACAGTCCATTGTCATACGGCAGTTCGTCTCGCACCCCTACAAACAACAATGAATCTAACTATGCAATTCGTAAATCCCGCCACGACCAATACCAACATCAACCACTCTCATCTATGCCAAGGAGGCGTAATGGAACAGGTACGGTTTCGTGATTTAATTATCAATTACTGTAAGGGAAAGGATCAGGTTGCAATATATGATACGTTCATCTAATTACTAATTATATAGAATGTCAAGAAAATATTCTAGAACACATAATAATAGGATAACATGTAAACCTCTATGAATATACTTTTATTTATTTGTGTGGAATTAATTTCGCACTACCAAATCGCCAGAGCGACATATTTTCTAAATTTATTTCGCAGTGCGACATTATTTCTCAGTATGTCCCTACGTCATACATTTTACTATGTATTTCCAGTATCCAGTATATCACCACGTCATTATTAGGTTGTTCTAGAAAGTTTGAGTGCACAACTACAAATAATTTCCCACAAATAAATAAAATTAGATTCGCCATTGTTAATAATTAGCACATTAATGCTTTTACGGCCCTCGTTCTATTATTTCCCTCGCTTTCGGATGTCGCCCGGGAAAGAAAATCACTCGTGCCTTAACGCTATAATGTGCTATTTTATGAACAATGACGTATATAGTTATTGTTTTTTATAGTTATATAGTATAGTAGTTTTTTATATGACTTTTGCGAATTTTTATATGACTTTTGGGAAATTTTATACAACTTTTGCTAACGAAAATAGTGCTTTACCAAAACAATAAGCGAAAGTCAATAGATAGCATGTATCCCCCTGGTATTTCCCCACTGTATTGAGATTAATTTTTATGGCGTCAAGAGCCCCCCATTACGGGAAAAACAGCTGATCTAACGTAGTAGGCATAAATTCAAGTGAAATTGTAACCAAAATTTAATATTTATTAGTTTGAACATAGTTTACATTAAATGTAATTAATTACTTATTTATGATGGGCTTAATAGTTGTAATGAATAGGAAATTCTATTAGGCTCCTAAGCAACAAACATACGCTGTCATTCAAACAGTATTCGCCCACGCGTATGCATACGCGTATGTGAAATCGCTCAATGTAATGTATAGATACGTGGATACGTACGCACATACGTGGATACGTACGGCATACGTTGAAAAGTAAAACCCTACAATTACTGCCTTCTTACAGTCCTACTCCTACTGTAACCTGATCCTACACCATACAGTACATACATACATCTATAAATACATACACAGATACAGCATACATATCTGGCAGTACCGGTACTGCAGTACAGCTCAATATCTGTATACTCTAATTTAAGCACAAAAAGTACGTTACCGGTACAGGTATGCAGTAGTACTATCAGACTCATCACTGTAGTACAGTAGTACCGGTAGTCTACAGTCTACACTGTTAGTTATACTGGCAGACTGCCCGTCTAGCTCAGTAACTGTCTAGTGCTTATAATGTGCAGTACAGCAGTACCAGTACCGTAACAGACCGGTACTGTCAGACTTTTTCTGTGTTTGGTAGGCCTACCGGTAATACTGTACGGTACTGCTGTAATACAGTAGGCCTACCATAATATGTCAGTCAGACAGTATTAGGTCTGTCAGTCTGTAGGTGTGTACCCAGTACCGGTAGAGGCCAGGAGGCCTACTACTGGGCTACCGGCATGACCTGTACCGGACCAGTACAGCAGTACTGCCTGACTGCAGTACCCCCGCGCGGCTTTCTCGGTGATGGATGTAGTGCTGAGGCCGCTCAGAACTGCTCGGGGTACTGTGGTAACAGTCGTGACAGTCAGCCGGCCCATTACTGCATTACACATTCTGACATTACTGCATTATTGCAGTGTCTGCGATTTCTGCATTTGATATCTAAAATCTGAAAAGTGTGAAGGAGGGTGGGTCTACAGCGTACAGGACTAGGACAGTCATGTGTAATACAGTATTACTGTATTAGCAGATTAGGCTGTAGGCCTAGCCTATATACATACATATTTATGCGGTATACTAGATACCCCAGATACCTGGATAGTACCGGTACAGTTTAGTAGGCCTATTTTAAAGGCCGGACCCAGTACAGCAGTAGTCTATCAAATTAATATAATCTAGGCATAGTACAGTATCCTAGCTGGTGGCGGGTAAGCTAAAGCTATCACTGATTAATTAAAACAAAAACACTAAAATTCAAAATAATAAGATGTCGGAAATTGCAAAAGCTACTTCCACTGAATCCCAGAAGTCTGAGTCCCAGACACTTTCTCAAACAGCACAACCGGAGGCGGGGGTGGATGGGTTAAAGGTAGCAGATAAGGTTATCGAGACCACATCCGATCCCACCGATGCAGCTGAGGCAGATACGGAGAGTCCACCAACGCAGAATGGTGAAGGCAAAGAGAGTGTTGAACGCGTCCTTAATGGAAAAGGCCTAGAAGAAAATAAAGCAGAGGGAGGGGCTGGCGATTCAGCCAAACGAAACGCACCCGAAGAGGATTACATTTCTCCTGCTAAGAAAATTAAATCAGCTGATTCGTCTACAGTTGATGATCATGCTGATGCTAATGGGACGGCAACTACGGAGGATAAGGACAAGGCTGAGGCACTTGAGGCAGCACCAATAGAAACCGCGTGAATGGGTTCGCCCTCATGAATTATCAGACAATGAAGGTGTAGCCCTACCTAAATAGTTTCAGATTTGAGTACGTACGTCGTACATATGAACCGTACACCAAACTGCTAAAATTATACTGAGAATGATTGACTGACTTAAAAGACAATAGGCCTACTGTATTATTTGCATGATGCATGTGGTTGTTACTTGTTAATAATATAAGCAACCACATGCAAATACAAGCAATATATGTTTGGATGCTGGATAGCTGGCCAAATGTGTACATTAATTTAGTATTATTTAAATTAACATTGGTCATGGGCGCTTTGATGCGCCATACTGCCATATCCCATCGCCATAACATTTAATAAATATATGTACTTAATTATATGACTGTGATAAATTTAATTTCAAACTATTTTCAAAAATAAAATAAGCAACTTAATTGCCGAAACAGTGTGAGTGTATATGTATGTATAGACCCTGTTTAATAATATATTATATCTATACAGTGCAATAGCAATACAATATAACATCAGTATTTTATATATTCTTAGTAGGCGGTATTATTTTGGTTTTATAATCATCAGAGAGGTTTTATTTTATTTCAATTGTTTCCGATTGCATTATTATCGTTGGGTGTGTACCTGTATATACATTTTGATTTAAGATAGCTAGTAAAGTGTATGTTTCTTGTTTGTTTATATATGCGAACATTTTTCTATTTGCAGTTTGTTAAATCAAATGTTAAAAAATATCATTATAAAATATATCAATTTTCTCTTCGATCGTCTTACTCATGCAATTACACACCAGCCCATGTACGATAATTATATTATTTAGGGAACTATTTATCTATATTGAGATCCCTTATTAATTGCCTATAAATATCACCCACTAAAGCAAAAGGGCATAAGAAAGAATTAGATTTTTCACAGCTAATCTAAAATTTAACTATAATAACCAACTAACATTATAACAAGCATTTAACATCATTCGAAGGTTGACTGCAAGTTCACTGCAATGCAATCAGACGGTCTTGGCCTTTGCATCTCAACAAAGCCTTACAACATATATACACCATGTCATGGAATATAGTGTCGTTATTCAGGTACCTGCCCCGTGCCCCCCACCCCACCCCCCCCCCCCCCCCAAAAAAAAATTTTTTTTTTCTACAAATCTTAAATGAGATTGCATGAAATTTGAAACAGAGATAGTTTCACCTCCCTCCTCCTTGCTGGGTGAGCCAGAATTTTTATTTTTGCTTTCAATCTTTAGCTACCAGTGTTTCAAAAAGGTGTCTCCTGCGATATTTCACAGGTCACAGTGCAATCATTCTCCAACCTTATTGTGATTGGATGGTACCAATAGAAAGCTGGCCATGCAAGGATTAAAAATATGTAAAAACATTTGAATTTGGTTGGGAAATAGCTGCGATATGTGCATTCGAATGTTGCATGCATTTGCTTCCCCTGCAGGCCATTTATTCTATGTAATAAATGTACCATATTCTAGAACATTTTGTTTATTCCATACATAGATGGGCAACAATACCTCTTTAATTATACTAGGCCCCTATTACGTAGCTATTCATAAATAAACAAAATGTTCTAGAATATGGTATTTTGATTTATTTGAATAAAATGGCCTCGTGCAGATGCAAAACCATGCAACTTTCTAACGCTCATATCTCAGCTATTTTTCAACTAAATTCAGATTATGTTGACATATTTGGAATCCTTGCACAGCCAGCTTTCCATCAGTACCAAGACACCTTTTTTAAACGCTTGTAGCTAAAGGTTGAAAGTAAAAATAAAAATTCTGGCTCACCCACGGGGGCGGAGGGAGGTGGAACTATCTCTATTTCAAATTTCATGCGATTTCATTACAATTTGTAGAAAAATTTAGGGGGGGGGGGGGGCTACACGGTCTACATGGTGTAATTCGGGTGAGAGCTTTGCACAAACAAGCATTAACCACCAACTGTACTCAATGTTTGGTAAATTTCCTGTGGAATACTATACAAACTGCTACTGCCAGACTGCATTGCTAGCACCCGAAGTCAGACTCGGTTTTCTGTCTTATCACACCCATAGATATTAAGTTTATTATTTTGGTTAGGGATAGTTGGTCAGGCCTATGTAAAACTCCTAGTAACCCTCAGTTATAAGCTGCAAACTCATGTTTGAAAGGGAGGTCGAAAGAAATAAACAAATAGTTGCGTTATATATACCGGTACAATAAACAAACTGATCTAAATATCCATCTTTAAAAAACATTAGGCTGTAGGCCTAGCCTATATACATACATATTTATGCGGTATACTAGATACCCCAGATACCTGGATAGTACCGGTACAGTTTAGTAGGCCTATTTTAAAGGCCGGACCCAGTACAGCAGTAGTCTATCAAATTAATATAATCTAGGCATAGTACAGTATCCTAGCTGGTGGCGGGTAAGCTAAAGCTATCACTGATTAATTAAAACAAAAACACTAAAATTCAAAATAATAAGATGTCGGAAATTGCAAAAGCTACTTCCACTGAATCCCAGAAGTCTGAGTCCCAGACACTTTCTCAAACAGCACAACCGGAGGCGGGGGTGGATGGGTTAAAGGTAGCAGATAAGGTTATCGAGACCACATCCGATCCCACCGATGCAGCTGAGGCAGATACGGAGAGTCCACCAACGCAGAATGGTGAAGGCAAAGAGAGTGTTGAACGCGTCCTTAATGGAAAAGGCCTAGAAGAAAATAAAGCAGAGGGAGGGGCTGGCGATTCAGCCAAACGAAACGCACCCGAAGAGGATTACATTTCTCCTGCTAAGAAAATTAAATCAGCTGATTCGTCTACAGTTGATGATCATGCTGATGCTAATGGGACGGCAACTACGGAGGATAAGGACAAGGCTGAGGCACTTGAGGCAGCACCAATAGAAACCGCGTGAATGGGTTCGCCCTCATGAATTATCAGACAATGAAGGTGTAGCCCTACCTAAATAGTTTCAGATTTGAGTACGTACGTCGTACATATGAACCGTACACCAAACTGCTAAAATTATACTGAGAATGATTGACTGACTTAAAAGACAATAGGCCTACTGTATTATTTGCATGATGCATGTGGTTGTTACTTGTTAATAATATAAGCAACCACATGCAAATACAAGCAATATATGTTTGGATGCTGGATAGCTGGCCAAATGTGTACATTAATTTAGTATTATTTAAATTAACATTGGTCATGGGCGCTTTGATGCGCCATACTGCCATATCCCATCGCCATAACATTTAATAAATATATGTACTTAATTATATGACTGTGATAAATTTAATTTCAAACTATTTTCAAAAATAAAATAAGCAACTTAATTGCCGAAACAGTGTGAGTGTATATGTATGTATAGACCCTGTTTAATAATATATTATATCTATACAGTGCAATAGCAATACAATATAACATCAGTATTTTATATATTCTTAGTAGGCGGTATTATTTTGGTTTTATAATCATCAGAGAGGTTTTATTTTATTTCAATTGTTTCCGATTGCATTATTATCGTTGGGTGTGTACCTGTATATACATTTTGATTTAAGATAGCTAGTAAAGTGTATGTTTCTTGTTTGTTTATATATGCGAACATTTTTCTATTTGCAGTTTGTTAAATCAAATGTTAAAAAATATCATTATAAAATATATCAATTTTCTCTTCGATCGTCTTACTCATGCAATTACACACCAGCCCATGTACGATAATTATATTATTTAGGGAACTATTTATCTATATTGAGATCCCTTATTAATTGCCTATAAATATCACCCACTAAAGCAAAAGGGCATAAGAAAGAATTAGATTTTTCACAGCTAATCTAAAATTTAACTATAATAACCAACTAACATTATAACAAGCATTTAACATCATTCGAAGGTTGACTGCAAGTTCACTGCAATGCAATCAGACGGTCTTGGCCTTTGCATCTCAACAAAGCCTTACAACATATATACACCATGTCATGGAATATAGTGTCGTTATTCAGGTACCTGCCCCGTGCCCCCCACCCCACCCCCCCCCCCCCCCCCAAAAAAAAATTTTTTTTTTCTACAAATCTTAAATGAGATTGCATGAAATTTGAAACAGAGATAGTTTCACCTCCCTCCTCCTTGCTGGGTGAGCCAGAATTTTTATTTTTGCTTTCAATCTTTAGCTACCAGTGTTTCAAAAAGGTGTCTCCTGCGATATTTCACAGGTCACAGTGCAATCATTCTCCAACCTTATTGTGATTGGATGGTACCAATAGAAAGCTGGCCATGCAAGGATTAAAAATATGTAAAAACATTTGAATTTGGTTGGGAAATAGCTGCGATATGTGCATTCGAATGTTGCATGCATTTGCTTCCCCTGCAGGCCATTTATTCTATGTAATAAATGTACCATATTCTAGAACATTTTGTTTATTCCATACATAGATGGGCAACAATACCTCTTTAATTATACTAGGCCCCTATTACGTAGCTATTCATAAATAAACAAAATGTTCTAGAATATGGTATTTTGATTTATTTGAATAAAATGGCCTCATGCAGATGCAAAACCATGCAACTTTCTAACGCTCATATCTCAGCTATTTTTCAACTAAATTCAGATTATGTTGACATATTTGGAATCCTTGCACAGCCAGCTTTCCATCAGTACCAAGACACCTTTTTTAAACGCTTGTAGCTAAAGGTTGAAAGTAAAAATAAAAATTCTGGCTCACCCACGGGGGCGGAGGGAGGTGGAACTATCTCTATTTCAAATTTCATGCGATTTCATTACAATTTGTAGAAAAATTTAGGGGGGGGGGGGGGGGCTACACGGTCTACATGGTGTAATTCGGGTGAGAGCTTTGCACAAACAAGCATTAACCACCAACTGTACTCAATGTTTGGTAAATTTCCTGTGGAATACTATACAAACTGCTACTGCCAGACTGCATTGCTAGCACCCGAAGTCAGACTCGGTTTTCTGTCTTATCACACCCATAGATATTAAGTTTATTATTTTGGTTAGGGATAGTTGGTCAGGCCTATGTAAAACTCCTAGTAACCCTCAGTTATAAGCTGCAAACTCATGTCGGCAAAATTTCTTAGATTCAGTTTTTAAGGGAGTATCGAAATCGATTTATAATTTATTTGTAAAGCTACTGTTCTGAAAATTTAGCGGGTGTTACTGTAAGCCGTTTTCTTCGTAAAATATGGAAATTTTCTGCAGGACTGTTTTATCATCAAATATTTTATTGTAGCCTAAGTGTCATAAGGCCCTAAGTCGATTTTTGTCGGATATTACCTTTTTGTACAATTCCACACTTTAAGACGTGCTCTATCAGCTGGTGAAGTTTGTAACATTTTATCCAGTGGGAAGTGATGATTGTTGCGTGGTAAAGTGTAACCATATATCCCAGCGGGCAATATTTTATTGCAGAAGGGCCCTATGTAAAGTTTTAACCAATGGGAGGTGATGATTATGAGGCAATAAAGTGAAATCAATCCTATTGGGCAATAATATTTTACTGCAGAAAGGCCCTAGGCCTATATTTCTCTATGTTTTATATAGGCTCTACTGAACAATTACAATTGTTGACTTGGTTTTAAAATAATTAATGCCGCTACTCCACTACTGTAACCGAAGTAAGGTTGATGCCGCTACTCCACTACTGTAACCGAAGTAGGGTTGATTCCGCTACTCCACTACTGTAACCGAAGTAGGGTTGATTCCGCTACTCCACTACTGTAACCGAAGTAGGGTTGATTCCGCTACTCCACTACTGTAACCGAAGTAAGGTTGATGCCGCTACTCCACTACTGTAACCGAAGTAGGGTTGATGCCGCTAATCCACTACTGTAACCGAAGTAGGGTTGATGCCGCTACTCCACTACTGTAACCGAAGTAAGGTTGATGCCGCTACTCCACTACTGTAACCAAAGTAGGGTTGATGCCGCTACTCCACTACTGTAACCAAAGTAGGGTTAATGCCGCTACTCCACCACTGTAACCGAAGTAGGGTTGATGGCGCTACTCCACTACTGTAACCGAAGTAGGGTTAATGCCACTACTCCACTACTGTAACCGAAGTAGGGTTGATGCCGCTACTCCACTACTGTAACCGAAGTAGGGTTGATGGCGCTACTCCACTACTGTAACCAAAGTAGGGTTAATGCCGCTACTCCACTACTGTAACCGAAGTAGGGTTGATTCCGCTACTCAACTACTGTAACCGAAGTAGGGTTGATTCCGCTACTCCACTACTGTAACCAAAGTAGGGTTAATGCCGCTACTCCACTACTGTAACCGAAGTAGGGTTGATGGCGCTACTCCACTACTGTAACCAAAGTAGGGTTAATGCCGCTACTCCACTACTGTAACCGAAGTAAGGTTGATGCCGCTACTCCACTACTGTAACCGAAGTAAGGTTGATGCCGCTACTCCACTACTGTAACCGAAGTAAGGTTGATGCCGCTACTCCACTACTGTAACCGAAGTAAGGTTGATGCCGCTACTCCACTACTGTAACCGAAGTAGGGTTGATGCCGCTACTCCACTACTGTAACCGAAGTAGGGTTGATGGCGCTACTCCACTACTGTAACCGAAGTAAGGTTAATGCCGCTACTCCCTTACTGTAACCAAAGTAGGGTTGATTCCGCTACTCCACTACTGTAACCGAAGTAGGGTTGATGGCGCTACTCCACTACTGTGGGGGCCCACAAATAAATAAACTTAGATTCGCCATTGTTCATAATTGGCACTTTTAAGCTTTTACTGTACGGCCCTCGTTTTGTTATTTCCCTCGCTGTCG
This sequence comes from Nemertoderma westbladi, assembly GCA_032718475.1. Lineage (NCBI taxonomy): Eukaryota > Metazoa > Xenacoelomorpha > Nemertodermatida > Nemertodermatidae > Nemertoderma > Nemertoderma westbladi. Next base: position 89,572 of record JAUCBJ010005675.1, on the reverse strand, counting down.
CTCGGGAAACAAAGTCACTTGTGCCGTAACGCTATAAAGTGATATTTTATGAACAATGACGTATATAGTTATATCGAAGCCTTCTTATAACTTTCTTATAACTTATGTGACGGAAAAATATAGTTCATATTGTGATATACATACAATATTGCAATTCTAGAGTTAATATACGGAAATAATAACCTGAAGCGAATAAAACTGAATAATCACTGATGACGTTCCAGAAGCAAATTAACCTGTATAATTACCGAGGCCGAGTATTATATTATGTTAATTTGCTGAAGGATAAGGCAGAAGTGATTATTACAGTTTTATTCGCTGAAGGATTTTAATTCCGTATATTAACTGTAGAACATGTAATATTGTGTTTATTGTTAAGTTGAGGATATTGAACTTAATGGCAGCTTTGCATGCAGTTAAAGACATTTTTAAGGATCGTGTCCTAATACAACACGCATAAATTCATTTTTTCTAGCGATTTTAAGGCCCACCTCGAGTAGCGGTTAAATCCATTGCCTTGAATTAAACTCACTCCGGAGGTCGTGGGTTCTAACCCTGCAGGCTGGGCCAGTGAATTATATCTAAAAAATTTCCCCCTCCTTTTTCCTCTGATATTATTTAAAAAAAAAGTAATATTTAAATTGTTTTCTAGTAATGGCTCCGGATGAATATGGTATGGAATCGTTACCTATTCCTTCCACAAGAGGGCGTCGTCCGTTGCCGAGTAGACGGTCTTCTTCCCCTGACTCTTGGGACTCCAGGCAAGTTTAATTACTTTGGAAGTCGAGTCTGACTTAGTGTACTGTCTATCCTTTTAGGCTATAGGCGAGTCAAATTGACAAATGTCCAATTTGTCAAAAAAGTAAATTTTTTTCATTCTTTACCTTGTTAATACCCCCAAAAAGTCTATAAAAATATATTATGCGATTGACTGAACTATGCACTACTATATAGTTACTAATTTAGTTTCCGGAGCAACGGAATTTTGAATAATTAAACCGTACTAAGCACAATGAAATGGAGCTCTATTCACCCCCTAGCGACAGACATTGGAACTGTAAAGTCTGTCTGTGTGTATAATTTATAATTAAGCAATGCTTGTAGGTTACTACTACCAAATTTCAGTGTGATCGGACAGATGGGCCGACCACATTTGGGCCAAATTTATTGAGGCTATGGAGGATTGGATATTATATGGGTGTATTTGTTTATTATTTTGGTTAGGGTTAGTGGTCAGGCCTTAACCCAAATTATTGGGCCTTACGGCAATAATGTCGGAAATTCCGCTAAATATCTTAGATTACGGTTAGGGTTACATGTCAGTTTTAATTAGGGTTTAGGCCGCCAGTACTGTAAATACTATTGTATATGTTGTATTGAATTTGTACAGTAGGTACCTCAATAATTACAATACGTTTCCGTCAATTCGCCCCCTACCGGCAAACAGAGCAACTATAGAAGTCTGTCTGTGTTTAGAATTTCTAAACTTTTGATAGACTACATGTGTACCAAGTTTGGTACCATTTCATCCATGATTAACCAACCGACTTATTCGCGTGCAAACATTCCTGCCACAAACATATCCAGCCAGCCAGTCACAAACTAACTACAGTAGTAATAGCTGGTGGAACTCAAGCAGAGCTCCAGTGATAATTTCCTCATTTTTACTATCATTTTGGCTGATACAAAATGGGAAGCTTATTAACTTCTCTACAAAATGGTGGTATGTAACCGAGCCCCTCAGATTTGTCGACCCCGAAAACCCTTATTCCCAAAAAAAATACCCAGGCATTTGATAAACTATTGTGATTTTTAAAGTTAAATAAGTAAATAAATTACACCTAAAATCAATAGAGCAATACCAATTTTATTATGTGAAAAATCTTCGATCTCTAATTACCGAGATATAGCAATTAATGTGTAACACGCCAGTGTAAATATTACTCATTCCCCATTGAATCACAGGTAAGTGTGAAATTAATTAAATTATTCTGGAATATCCCCAATTTGCTACTTACTATTCCCTACTGTTCCTTTTGTTTGGCTTGTGTTATCCAAATTTACGCAGTATTTCCATGAATAAACACATGATCCGCAAAATAAAATTTCATATCTGAGACTTTTTTTTGGTCATTAATAAGGTAATATAGAATCCAAAATATGTGGTTCTGATTATTTGCGAAATACTTATGGGTTTTTTGCTAGATTGACCCGACTACTACTGTACGTAGTTCGGTAGTTGATTGCTGTTCTGAGAACGTTACCCGAGCTGCACTGGGGGTTTAATGCAGCCACTGCCGCTAGCTCCACTTTAATTGAAGTAGGTTTTGACAATCAATCGTTTATCTCTATAGGTACAGAACCGACAGCAGTAGAGATAGAAACAGGACCCCGACTTTCGAACCTCGTATAACCGGCAGCCATGTTCCACGGGTGATTGACAGGAGAATGGAACCTATGGGTAGTCGGAGTGCAAGTGATTCTAGAACGTCAATAAGTGGTAACCGTCACTACCCAGTGGACAGGTATGTGGTGCTATTACATGAAAGTGTCTCGATTTCATGTTTTTTTTAAATAAACAACTAGACCCAGTGAATAGGTAATCCGGTCAACATCACCGCAGTTATATTTGGTCAGTAATAAGTGGCCTTGCGCGCGCAGTTACATTGAAACTACATCTATATAAAGCCTAAATTTAATGTTTAGGGTTTTTTAGCTTTTCACTTTAAATACAACTTCCCAAAATCATATTATTATTCATGAGCTTAATATCCTTATACTGTTAATAATTATTCTACACCATCTGGTTATTCATCTTTATCCATTTTGTACGTAATATTATAGGACATCGTTATAAAGATGTCCTATTTATTTCCAACTGTAAACTGTGGTATAGTTAATTATTTAATAGTTAGTCCACTACTAGTCTTTTATTTATTCATTATTTTGGAGTTTATAATTTATAATTTTCAAGTAATTATGGTTTTCTTATAGACATCGAGACCGACTAGAAAACTTTGGGGCACCGTCACCATCAGACCATTCTAGTGCCCCTAGTACTCCTACCATAGGTGGTCGACAGAGGATCAGACAATTACCTGTAGTGCCTAAATCCGATCCAGGTTAGCTGTTTAAGGCTTCAAGTCGTTTTATTTCATGCTATGTAATATATCTACTGAAATTTAAGTTTTTTATAATTAAAGTCCATGTAGATTATATGGTTTATGTGTTTTATACTGTTACTAATATTTAATCAAGGTGTAATAAATAACAGGTCAGGAACCGAGTGGAACACTGAAATTAGCGTGGGCCGATCTGTTCCCTATTTATCGCACTAGTTATTTTCATGATATTTCCTAAGAAACTTCTTAGATGCTACTTTGGTTTGGTGGATATGATGACTATGGTTCATAGTAGTTTAATAAAATGTCTTTCGGAATTTTTATATTGTTGTTGTCGAGGTTCAAACTTTGCGCGCCTGTAAATTCAAGACGACGATGGATTTTATTCTTGAGATTTCGTAGGTGATTAAAGGGAATAAAAGTCTATCAGAATATTTTACATTTGATTTTTTAACATTCCCGCTGCCATGGTAATAGGTATAATGAAAATTTGAATAATTGTCTGTCAATTCTATAAGGTCAATTCCATAGGAAACGGGCAAAAAAGTTAAAAAATAAAATGCATAATTTGTTTATTACTGAATACACTTTCTGGTGCCATTTTATCATAGATTATGAATATTATATTTAAAAAGTCATAACTAGGGCCGTTTGTACAGATTTAGTAAAGTGAATGATCCGTCATAATTTCTAAAGTACTCGGAATAAATTGATGTTTTCGGTACCAATATTAAGGTTATCTATTACTGCATTAAATAAGCTATTACAAAGTGGTAGTGCATACTTGCATGTAAAGAAAATTTGGTGTTAAATAAACTCTTGTAAATTTCACAAACGTCCGACACTTTTTTTCACAATTTTCTTTCCATTTACACGCCCAATTAAATAGAGTTGGTTTTGTGGAAGTTATTGTAGTGCCGAACTGAAAGCCTCTGCTATTGGTTGTTGCTCTTGGCAACAGGCATGTACAGAAGCTCAGAATATGCACCTTTGTTTGACAAACGTCCGACACCTAAAATGTAACTGTAATGTGATTAGATGGCTTTACCCGGCATTAAAATGTCACATAAAACAATAGTTAATTCCAGCAAGTAGTAGCCAATTTGTTCTGGGGAAGGGCCAGGATCCGTAGTACATACCGTTTCGAGATTCCCACGTTAGAAGCTCTACCAAACGAATTTACTAAATCCATAGGGTAACCGGCAATGAACAACAATTTCATTATAATTCGATAAGCATGTCGAATAGTCGTTGGTATTACCATCACTATTACTATTTGACTGTTGCTACCTGTTACCTGTTTCGTTAGGCCAATGATTTGACTTTCAACATGGGTCATTGTTATAAATGTTGTCGCTCTCAAGACTCAGTGCTGTTACCCCCCACCCCCCCCCCCCCCCATTCCTGTTAGCCCATGTATATAATTTTATTATTACTCATTTCCCCAATGTGATAACATCATTGCTTATTTTTACCGTCTCCATAACTTGCTCTTTTCCCCAAATTGGTAACATCTGTTTATTGTTTTGGAGAGAAAAATAATAGTATGTTTTTGCTTAGCAGTAATCTAGATTGAAACATTTTGAAATATTGTATGTGTTTGGGGGTGGGGGTAACAGGAATGCGGGTGGGGGGGGGGGGGGGGGGGGGAATCGCTAAGTGCGACGGTGGGAGGGCGGTAAGAGCACGGGACGATACTTCCATTGATTTATCCACATTAGTACAAATATAGGAATCTGGATAAGTCTGTTATAATTGGAACGTTATTTAATTTACAATCAAACTGCAAAAACTTTGCGTTAGATTGATGATATTACAAAACAAAAGTTTGATATATATTAGTTAACCATATAGTTGCAGATTATTGTGGTTAACCATAATTTAACCATTTAGCACCGCATAAAAAGTTTTTGAGAAACAAGTAATAAAAAATGTACAGTTCGATAAACATGGCATAGTTTGAAAAGTTGTGAACGAAATTATTTTATTTTTCTACCCCCGTAAAGCAGAGATGTTGTTCAAGACAAAGCGAATATGAACCCTCGTATTCATTACCGACAAAGTACAAATAAAAGAACATGGATTAGTGGGCAAATCCAAACGTCCGACACCAAACGTCCGACACCATTTCGATTCCAATCAAACTACAAAAACTGTATGTTAGATTTAGGATATTGCAAAGGTTGGATTAATATTAGGTAGCCAAATAGTTGCTGATCACTGTGGTTAGCCTAAATTTGTAAAAGCTCTCATCGGCACTGTTACACGAATGTTTGAATTTTTAGCCAAAAATTACTGTCCCAAAACTCAAACGTCCGACACCCACTTTTTAAGCTCGAATTTCTAGAACTCCAGTAGTTTTCAGTGGACTCATTATGTGTTCTCATATAGAGCTTCGAATTTGGGGTAGTATAAGCATTACTCTGATTGACCTTGAATTAACAATTTCCTACAAATAGTAAAAAACAACCGAAAATTTGGGTTTGCCCCAACGTCCGACACCATGGAATTGATCATAAAGCACTATTTTTTTCAGTTTGTCAGTTTAAATACTAAGTTAAATTTGTAAACTTTTTCTTTATATATCGTCAATTGTGAAACATATTAATAAAGGTCAATAAGTGCAAAACTGGATAAACAAAACTGTCCAATCAGAGATCAAGACCTGTGAAGGCATTATTATTACATTCCAAAATATTAAATTTCGGTTAGCAATTATTAGAAACAAAGGACAGCCACCAGGCATGTACTGTATGTTGCAAATGATAGAAAAAAACATGTAGTAAGTAGTAGCCCAATTTCTATCTGGCGGTCATAATGGTAAATTATTGTTATACCCATCACCATGGAAACGGGATTGAAAAAATGTAAGTATCAAATATTCTGATAGACTTTTATTCCCTTTACTCACCTACCAAATCTCAAGAACAGAATCCCACGTCGTCTTGAATTACAGGAACGCACAGTTTGAACTTTGTACCCGGTTGCCTTGACAACAATTCCGAAAATACATTTTATTAGATTTCTACGAACCCTGGTAATCATATCCACCTAACAAAAATAGCATATAAGAAATTCCTAATGAAATATTATGAAAATAGTGCCTTATATAAGATAAAGATCGGCCCAGGCTAATTTTAGCAATCCGCTCGCTGCATGACCTGTTATTTAGTACACCGTAAGTATTTAATCAAGCATATTGTGCCACTTGGAATTCATTTAATTTTGAATTCTATTGGAAATTACATAATAACTATTTGTTATATTGTGTATAATATGGCACTTAATCTCACGCCGGTCCCGAGTGCTAATATTTACACGAACGAGCGGAGCGAGTTAGTGAAATATTGAGATAAAGGTACATTATACACAATATAATATGTTGTTTTATTGTTAAAATTTTGGATTACTAAACAAGATGTATAATATTGGCAACTTTTTTATATTTGTATGTTTTGTTTACGATTCACGAACATTTTCGCTATTATATACCATATTTGTAGAACTATGTTCTAGACCTCTTAAAAGGTTACAAAAAAAATTCTGGAACACTTTTATAAACCAGCAAACAGGTTCTAGAATAACAATTTAAAAATAACAAAAACTTTGTAGTATATTAATTTTGAACTATTTTAAAAAATGTAATAATTATAAAAATAATAGCTAACATGTTGACGTTGACGAACATACTAGCTAGTATAAAAAAAATACCTTATATTAGGTAACTGCAACAAGAAATAGTTAAATAATACACTCTCCTATTAATAGTATCCAAGACAGTACGAGCGAGAAATAAATAGGTGGATTATTTACGGCTCGTCCATAGACGAGCGTTAAGTAATCCAGAAATTTAACAATAAAAGATTTTTATTTGCCAACGGTTTTGATTACATAATTATAGGTAATAAACCAACGAAGTTTTATTGAACTGAATTATAATCTGACAGTGTCCGAGTGGATACAGCTCCTTAACTGCTTTCACAATAGTGTTTCTTGACGTAGGTTCAAATCCGACTAAAGGCTGTAGACATTTCGTACTGTTGCAAGATACTTTAGACCTTTAGTCCCAGCGGTATTATGGGAGCCTTATTTATTACTTCAGCAAAGCCAGGTTGAGTTTGAGCCTGGTTTTGCTGGGTGTAATAATAATGCGATCGTTTTGAGTATCTTGGGCGTGGAAAAGCGCCCTATAATTAATAATAATCATAATAATAATTATTAATCTTATTTTATTATTATCATTATTATAATAATAACAATAATCTCCTATTATTAAAGAGATTAATATAATTTTGTGCGGAAATTAATCTTTGCAGTCAGAGCTGATCAATTAAAGTTGAAGATGAAGTCCTATAAAGAAGCCGCTGCTGCGAATGCCTTAAGTCCATCGTCCAACATACAGACAACCACAGGACCGGTACCGATGTCAACTGAAAGTAAAAGAGATCGGGTAAGTACCCACATCCAGATAGGGACATACCGGTACCAATCTGAACTGAAAGTAAAAGAGATCGGGTAAGTACCCACATCCAGATAGGGACATACCGGTACCAATCTGAACTGAAAGTAAAAGAGATCGGGTAAGTACCCACATCCAGATAGGCACATACCGGTACCAATCTGAACGGAATGTAACAGAGATCGGGTAAGTATTCACATCCAGACAGGATGTACCTGACCGGTACCGACGTCAACTGAAAGTAAAGAAGATCGGGTAAGTACCCACATTTAGTTACACCATACCCCGAATCAAGGACTACTATACAATCATTATATAATATAGATCAGTATAGTAGTCCTTGCCCGGAATATTGTGTCGTTATTCAGGTGCTGTACCTGCCCCCTCATTCTTAGTGGGTAAGCCATCAATTTTATTTTTTGCTTTCATTTTTTATCTACAAGCTTTTAAGAAAAGGTGTCTCTATCGATGTTGCACCAGTTACACCGCAGTTATTATTCTACCTTATAAGGTAGAATAATAATTAGAATAATAATGACTCACCCACTAAGAATTTCTAGAACTATGTTCTAGACCTCTTGAAAGGTTACAGAAAAAAAATTCTGGAACATTTTTGTAAACCAGCAAACATGTTCTAGAATAACAATTTAAAAATAACAAAAACTAGCTTGTATATTAATTTTGAACTATTTAAAAAAATGTAATAATTAGAATAATAAAAGCTAACATATTGACGAAGATAGCTAGTATAAACTCTCATTTTCATGCAAAGCCGGCCTTGCAAGGATTCCAAATATGTAAAAATATTTGAATTTGGTTTGGAAATAGCCGAGATGTGGGCATTCGAAAGTATCATGTATTTGCTTCCGCTGCATGCAATTTATTCAATTTAATAACTACCCAATATTCTGGTACATGTTTTTTATATCATAATAAGCTTAGCAACAATGCAAGTGTTTATTAAATAGAATAAATGGCTTGCAGCGGAAGCAACATGCAAGATTCGAATGCCCCTATCTCAGCTTTTTCCCAACCAAATTCAAATATTTTTACATTTGGAATCCTTGCATCGTCAGCTTTACACTAGTTCCAACAAATCACTATAAGGTTGAAGAATAACTGCGGTGTATCTGGTGCAATATCGACGGAAACACTTTTTGAAACGCTTGTAGCAGAATAAAGTGTAAAGAATGAAAGCAAAAATAACAATTCTGGCTCACCCACTAAGGCGGAGGTAACTCTGTTTCAAATTTCATGCAATCTAACCAATATTTGTAGAAAAAAAAGGGGGGGGGGGGATGTGGGGCGGGTACCGGAATAAGGACACTATATTCCAGGACATGGTGTAGGTACATACCGGTAACATTAAAGTGAAAGTAATAGATAGAGATCGGGTAGTAAGTACCCAGATAGGTACATGGCCGGTACCTTACCGGTGTCAACTGAAAGTAAAAGAGATCGGTAAAGTACTCACATCCAGATAGTTACAGAATCGGTACCTATGCCAACTGAAAGTAAACGAGATCGGGTAAGTATCCACATCCTGATAGTTACAGGACCGGTACCTATGTGAACTGAAAGTAAAAGAGATCTGGTAAGTACCCACATTACAGGAGTGGTACAAATATCAACTTCAGTTAATCTTAAAGCATCATAGTTTCAAAATACCTGCCTTTACGTGGTTGTTTGTAAGGAAGTAAGTTTGGCTCTACACGAAGTGGGACCTTCGCGCAGAACGTTACATAAACTTATGTTAAGTATAAACTCGAAAGAATTATAAGCAAAATATAAGCAGATCCCCTACTCCATTTACACCACCTAGAGGCAGACAGGATAACTGCAGTCGATTTAAGGGCCTCACAAAAACTCAGTCTGAGGTCTAGAATAGATGTCAGGTAACAATCAGGAAGAAAGGATTATAAACAATAATACGAAATGGCTGAAGTATAGAGGTAGACGGGAGAATTGCCGAAGGATTAACGTCCCCACAAAGAAGCAACCTATAGATAGTCTTGCACGAATGCAACATGTGGTCTAGTAGATACATTTCAATATTTAGATTAAACAGATTAAAATCTAGGAAATGAGAGAAAGGTTATGACTTTCTTATATTTCGCCCTCTAGCGGCAGACAGGAGAACTGGAGACCGATAACCGACCCTAGAAAAACACTTGATATGTGCTAGCAAATATCTACCTGTTTCAGCTTGAACGGGTCATAAAATAATAACGGAATGGGGTCAAGGATTCCAGTCCACTTTCAGATATTTCGCCCTCTAGCGGTAAACTGGAGAACTTCTGAAGGATTAACCTCCTTTGAAAGAAACAGCTCATGGTCTAGTACAAATCTAAGCAAAGAAATGGAAGTATACTTGGCTCTAGCGGGAGACTGTTGTTGTATGGTTCCTGAAGGTCTCTAAATAATCTCAACTTTTGGTCTTATTGATGCCTACAAATTTTCAACTTGACAGCTTTAAATACGTTAATAAGTGTGGTGATAATATATGGCTCGCCCCACGGACACCCTGGGACGAGGGGGGGAGACCTACCGGTGTTGGACAGTCAGTATGTCGGTGTTAGTCAGAGCACTGCAGTACATATTCTTTTATCTAGGCTACTTTGTTACATGCCGTGACCGGTCCCCGGAGGACCCTATTATACATATCTATCTGACAGTATCTGCTATAGATAAAGGTTTTATTCATCTGCTGCCTCGCAGCAATAGTAGATACGCCCACAATAAGTAAATACGTAAATAAATTAAAGTTTAAATCCCACATAGTAAATGACGTGTAGCCGACTCTCGTGAGTTAGGCCTATTGTTCTTAGACAAAACTTTATTAGTATATTTTGTCAATAATTAATAAGTTTTTCAAACTTGATTATTGAATGACATGACTATATCGCATTGAGCAATAATGCATCATCTCACAGCATCTGTCTATGGCCGCACTTCCACTTAATATGTTGAGTTTATTTTATTATTAAATGTACGCAGGCAGTTAATTATTTTAAGCGAACGCTGGTGAAAGATTATAGATTATGCGTTATTAATAATTATCACAAAGAACTGAGCTATTAAAGCTATTCTTGGGTCACAGCATGTCAATTGAGTGTTAATGCCTGTTTTGCCGAGTTATTTTAGGCCAATAATAACGCATTTTTGTATTGTTATTCAGTGAATTATGATTCATTTTTATTACTAAACTTTTTAGTATTATTTATTATCAACTGCAGTTATATATGGCCAAATTCCGTTTGTAGTAAACTTGCCCAATTATGGCAATGTTACTAGACTAAAATTGTTAGTATCAATATTGGTTACATGTTACATAATAAGTTATAAAATATCTTTATTGATTTCATAATATGATATTATATTATAATCATCATATTATTTTACCTGTGAGGCGAGCCACGAAAGTTAGCGAGCTTGGGATACGGGTACCACTCACTATCTCATTCGGTGTGTCTGTAGGGTACGGGTACCAGAACCACTCACTATCTCATTCGGTGTGTCTGTAGGGTACGGGTACCACTCACTATCTCATTCGGTGTGTCTGTAGGGTACGGGTACCGCTCACTATCTCATTCGGTGTGTCTGTAGGGTACGGGTACCACTCACTATCTCATTCGGTGTGTCTGTAGGGTACGGGTACCGCTCACTATCTCATTCGGTGTGTCTGTAGGGTACGGGTACCACTCACTATCTCATTCGGTGTGTCTGTAGGGTACGGGTACCACTCACTATCTCATTCGGTGTGTCTGTAGGGTACGGGTACCACTCACTATCTCATTCGGTGTGTCTGTAGGGTACGGGTACCACTCACTATCTCATTCGGTGTGTCTGTAGGGTACGGGTACCGCTCACTATCTCATTCGGTGTGTCTGTAGGGTACGGGTACCACTCACTATCTCATTCGGTGTGTCTGTAGGGTACGGGTACCACTCACTATCTCATTCGGTGTGTCTGTAGGGTACGGGTACCACTCACTATCTCATTCGGTGTGTCTGTAGGGTACGGGTACCGCTCACTATCTCATTCGGTGTGTCTGTAGGGTACGGATACGCAGCAAACTTCGCCCGCGAGAAAGATTCGCCCGTGTCCAATCTTCGCCCGGAGCAATCTTTGCCCTCAAAATAAGCAAAAAGCGCCCGACGGAAACCTTCGCCCGTAGGCAATCTTCGCCCACTAAACAATTATTGTTTTGGTTAGAAGAAGCCGTCTCTGTAAACTGCTCCTTTCCCTCAATTGGTAACAACATCGTTTATTGTTTTGGATAGAAAAGACCGTCTCTGTATCCTGCTCCTTTCCCTCAATTGTTAACTAAAATGGTTACTAACACAAATCTTATTGGGCGAAGGTAGCTCGCGGGCGAAAATTGCCTTGCTGGCGAAGGTTTCTCCCGGGCGAAGGTTGGACGTGGGCGAAGATTGGACGCGGGCGAAGGTTGGACGGGGGCGAAGATTGGATGCGGGGGAAGGTTTCCCTACCCAGTGAAGGATGTACGAGGGCGAGGTTGCACCAAACCATCTGTTAGATCTGTCGTTCTGTAGATCCGGGTTTGTAAACGTTAATAACTCAGTTGATCCTCTATGAAATCGAACTAAACTTGGTAGACATGTTATTTAGCAAAAGTTTAGATATTTTACAATTAGAATTTGCAGTATTTTATTATTGCAGTATTATAGTATTGTGTTGACTATACTTGTTAACAACCTGGTTTAAGCGTACTGGATGATATGTCATTTTGATCAGTACCGGTGGTGGAATGTTTTATGCTAGTTATTTGGTGGCCAGATGTACAGGACGAGTGCAACGATGTTTGGAATGAAGACGAGTCTGCGTTGACTATATTCCTAATAACGAGTATTGTTTTGACATAATACTCGTAAACCACATGGTTTAGCATATTGGCTTAAATTGGCCTGGTTAGTAGGTTTACAAATGGCAGTTAAAGTGTGTAAAGGCAAACTGAACAGTTTGTCCAAATCGTTTTTCTTAGACCGCAAAGAATACAGCGGAAATTGCGTGCTTTTAATCATTTCTTTTTAAGCTGAAATAGTGCCATCGTATTGAATTTATTTATAAATAAACTTTGAACTAAATCAGGTAATAAATCCATCATGTAATGTTATTTGTTTTTTAATGAATTTTCAAACTGGGGTAGATATGATATGAATCTCGGATGCTTCATCCATTGCACATACTGCTGCATAAATCAGCACATATAATGAGCTGATTGCTGCTGATAAGATGATTGCTTGGCTGTGTTGTATAGATCCCTCACAAGGTGACCTTTGTTTTGATGGTAAATATATGGATTTTATCGAGGGCACGCATCACAGGTACTTCAGTGTTTCGTTCTGGTTAGTTGATTTATTTTTAATGAAATCAAATGTTCAATGATTAGTTACATTATCCCCACTAAGTTTCGGTTTCTTTAATTGTTGTTGAATTTAAAGGTATATTTTTAAAATATATTATTATATCACATAATATATTATGGCTAAAAGGAGAATATCTCACCGAATTGTGGAGTCATTACTCGTAAGTAATTTTGCCACCCGTTTATAATGTTAGACCTAATTATGACATATTCATGTGGTAGAGGCAAAGGGGCGGGCTGATGGTATTTCCATCCTGTTTTGTAGAAAGACGCAATTAGTAATTAGATTATACTCCTGTTTCTATTTCTTAGTAAAAAGTATTTCAACTTTTCTATATAATGTGTTTTCTATGTATCAACTGTATTTTATCAAAATTCCATAGAAAACATTTGAAAATCAGCGGCTGGAAAATTGGTATGCCGCTACGTCTGTATTTTAGTAAATGACATTACTACACGATACGTCATACTATATGGTAGCCTACAGTTTTAAGTGGCACCTAGTCTAGTAGTATCATTATATCAACAGGAAAATATAGACGTTTGATTTAGGGTGACATTCCTGTCGGATTGGATTAGGATTGTCACACTTATGTTATGGAGCTCAGGAATCAAATGGGGTGCCCTTGAGTTCATTGAACTTCTAGCTAGCTAACATAAAGTTTTTAGGATTACATTCAATGTTATGTTTATATTTATTTCAGAGTCCCGATAGCATATCGATAAAGTCTTCAGACAGCAACGTGTCGATGGCTAGCGAAGTTTCAGACATATCGAAACGCAGCGATAAATCCTTCATTAGTACGCAATCTGAGAGACCAAAGTCAACGCGGACACTAAGGTAAATAAATATATTCTAACCAATCAGGATCGCGTATTTCGTAGTAAGATTCTTAGTTTTTTTCAGAACACCATGTTTTCTAAGAATTCAATTTGTATTGTTTGGGCATATTTTGAGATGAAGGAATATTTGTAAGCTAATTTCTCATCATTGCATTGCTTTGCCGTTGCAGAGATTAATTGTTTTTTTTTTAAATGTTTCTCAGTTACATTGCCACATTGGCGTAGTGGTTTAATGTGTTGCCTTAAAGTCGCATCTCTGGATCCAGAGGTCGTTGGTTCGATACCCGATTGATGATTCAGATCGTTTTCGTTTCGATTGATTTAAAGGGTCTAGCCAGGGGGGGGGGGGGCGCATCTCTATGACTGGCATCCTTAAAACACGAAACTGTTACCTATTAGGCAGGGAGGGCGCCGCACTAACTGCCAAGGGTGAATGAACACCCCATAACTACCCAACTATATTGACTCACCCAACACAAGCCCGATTCGCATTGTTCCGCTGTGTTTGCGTAATCATTTTTCTCTAAACTGTCTTGGTTAGGAACGCAGCAGTTTCTCTTTGGTTCAAAAATTTATACAACCTTTAGTCGGATTCGAATATGCACCATCAAACACTTCTGTTAAAGCAGCCCAGACACCTTATCCAATCGGACACTGCGACATGATTGTCCTTAAACGGTAGCTAAATGAGTACCAGTTTCCGAAGGGGAGTATAATTCTGCTGAGAAATATGTGGTCATACTTTATGCGTAATCCCTGCGTTAACAACAGACGGACGGTCGAGCCTTTTAATTACAACATCAACGAAGCAGTGCGATAATCTGTTTCAGAATTGTTAACTAAATGTGAATGAATGTAAAATAAACCTGAAACTGTTTCTGGGTATTGATAGCAACAACAATCTTGTTGGTATCAACTGCTGTCAATTACCATTAGTGCCTCGGCGCTACGTTTAGGAGACATGCTTGCAAATAAAATGGCCTTCTAATTTAGTCGAATTTATTTTCACAATCGATCCGAAAATAGCAGCTGTGGAGTTAATCAAATGAAATTGACTGACTACAGTAAATGATGGAAAGGCAAAATAAATAACTCGTAGTGGCCGGTATAGTGGCGGTGTGGAAGGAAGGATGGCTGGCAGATGTGCGTGCCTCAAGATTGATTAATGAGTCTGTTCTCCTTCCCTTCTCTGCTGCGCTACACTAATGCGGTCACTGCTTCCTGTAACCAGACAATCTGTCTGATAAACCATTCATACACAAACGTCTGTCCATACCTACTACTGTACCATATAAACCCATGTATCTCTTTGGCATTTAATTTTTGAATGTCTTTCTCTTAATTCCATGTAGACGTTGCGTAGACTGCATAGTTCTTTCCCAAATGTTCCTTGATCTTTATTGGCTAACTACGCCTAACCGTGTGCGTAATTGTGTTCAGTGGTCTGGCTTGTAAAACACATATTTACTATGTTTCTCGTAAATGTTATGCTTGGATACCTCTACTCTTACTACCCAGGATATTAAATAAAGTTACATCTGAATTTTATAAAACATAAAATAAAAAGTTTATTTTCATATTCTGTATAGTTTTAGATGGATAACATAAATCAAATTAAACATTTCTTTTTTATTTAGTCTGCCAATTTAGTTTATTTATTAAATAACAATTCAGTATGAAAATTTCTGATTTGTATATTTTGTTGTTGCGAGTTGTAATTGTAGGCCTAATTGCTCAATTCAACTTGTACAACAGTAACAGTAAGCCAATATTGCAGTATCTGTGCATCAAATTTTAATAAATATTTCCGTTACCATGGCAAGAGCCTACGTTCGCCGTCATTCTAACCCACTAAGGTTTTTCCAACTTGTTGAAATGTCCCAAAATGTGATGGTAGCTAATAGCCCACAATTAGGGTATCGGTACCCAATGGTATCTAATAGCCCTCAGTTAGGTTACCAATCGGTAACTAATAGCAACCCAAAGTTAGGCCATCCAAAATACGCTATGGGACACTGCCGTGTGTACGATAAAAATATCCGCAATACGTAAGTTATTTTTTTATTAATTAGTGACGCGACGCTAGATATTTCATTTATGTTTAAATACCGGTATATGTACTTTTAATATAATTGATATAATTAAGAGGGGTTGGGATTCGGTTATGCTAATCCAAACTTTTATCTGGATAGTAGAACATAACAGTAGAACATAGTAGAACAGAAGATAAAAAAATGTACAAAATGTACCAAGCTTTTAATAGACGCCCCCAAATACAGATCAACATTTAATACATAGAATATTACATTTCAAAGTTGCGTGCAATGCAATACAAAATGTATATATGTCTAATGTATGTAAATGTATATATGCTGCTAAATTTCAACGATTGTATTTTATTTTTCCCCTGGCCTCGGGCGCAAAAAGCCTTACTGCCTTCTTCGCCACTTCAGACAAGTCCAGTGTAAATTTATATTTATACCGTTGTATTTCTGTAATCGTAATTCGCCTCTTGATGAGATCCAACCAGTACTGTATTAATTATTGTAATGTATTTAATTTTTATCAACTAAATAAATTTATTTCGCTAATTTATTACGTTTTAGCCAATTTCAACAAAAGATGGTGAATCCTCGTAAACAGCTGAATCGTTCGTCCTCCCAATCCGACATGTACGCCACCCGGCGGAACAACGCGGAATCGGATGGAACGGTTTCCGATACCGCCGCGGCCGCCGTTGGGAAGAAAAGACGACCCAGTCTCGGATACAAAGTGGCCGCGCTGGTCGGACTCAGTAAAAAGTCGAATAGTCTTGGACAGTTGGGACAAGGCGGTAAGTAGAGGGGGCAGTGGTTATGTAGGGTGGAGTTGGGACATTGCGTTGAGTATGGAGCAGTGCAACACGCATATTTATGTGTTTATAGAATATTTAATATTTATTGGTTTTATGGAAAAATGTAGTTTATTGTTCCCGCGATGTTTATTGTTATTGTTGCCGCCTAGTGAGGCACCCGCAATGCTGTACATGGGCTGGTTGGAGATGTGTTCATTGTATTGACACAATGAACCCGGCGTAGCATTCTTGTGAATGTGCCATCCAGAGATTTGGTGTCTTCAGCGGTAGAGCCCAGCATGGACTCCCATAGAGGAGTACTGGAACTACTGCTGCTCTAAATAATTGGACCTTATGTTTCCGACGTATGCTGTGTAACTTCCAAAACCTGGAAAGCCTATTCAATGCTGCCCATGCCTTTCCCTTACGTATTCAAAGGTCCTCACGCCTCACCTGATTTCCGGATCCATGATCCCAGGTAACAGAAGCCGTCCACATGCTCAAGGTTATACTATCATTTGAGCTTATGCTCATATGTTCGATTAGACATTTCCTGAGGACTTTCAAAATTAACTGTCACAAAAAGACCAATACTAGAAGCAGCCTGTTCTAATGAGCTGAGGAGCCGCTGGGCTCCCTCTAGTGATTCTGAGAGTACTCCTAAGTCATCAGCAAAGTCTAGATCAGTTAGGTACTTGGCAGGATTTCCTCGACCTTTGGAGCCAGTAGGTGGAGTTATCATCACCCCATCATCATTATGCGATGATCTAAGAATATGCGTAGGACATAGTCGACCGCAATTATGGACTAAGTACTACAGTAAAGGGTTGGGCATTCGAGGGCATCGGCTGCGGAATTTCTAATGAATGCTGGGAGCCCGAAAACGGCCGAAAATGCGGCAGTCATAAATTCATCAGCTTGTATTTCCGCCCACACCTTTCATATAATTCGTATCGGATAATGGCCCTAGTTGTTCGAAACTGAAAAAATAGTCTCCACTACGAATTTGTCGAATACGAATTCTAAATTAGTTTATTAATTTTGTCAGAATACAACGCCACTCTAACCTGTTCCTTTCCTTTATTTTTATTTAATAATTTTTAACCATGCACTTGATATGAGAGAATTATGCGCCATTTTAACTTTCGTTTGCATTTGGACTTCAAAGTCGACTTTGCTAAACTAATAATAACTAATAAAACTTCGCTAATTAATATATTAAAAGAACACTCTACTTGGTTTTTAATCTTACATTTTTATATTATATTTGTTAAATAAATATTTGGTGATGCACTTGTGGGGCGAGCCACGTAATTCCATGGTGAGCCTTAGCGTAGGGGTAGAATTAGTGGACCCGTATGTCGTCGTCGTCGTAAATTTTGAACGCTAATAAGTCGGTTGGTACACAACACATGTAGTCTATATCAATAGTTTAGAAATTCTACACACAGAGAGACTTCTATAATTCATCTGTCTGCCACTAGCTGTAATTATAGAACCAACCCTCAGATTCATCTGAAATTTTGTAGGAGTGACCTACGGGCATTGCTGAAATTCTGCTCACAGACAGACTGTACTATTTATACTGTACTGTACTATTACTGTACTGTACTGTACTATACTGTACTCTTGATGTTTAATTTGAAATTATAAATTGGAAAGCAATCTATAATAGTCGTGAAAATGTTCGTCGTAAAACTCCAATTACGCGATAGGGGGAATGATTGGGCTATTATCTGTGCGTACTAACTACTAATGTACGGCGTACATGTGCGGCTGTCCGCAGCATACATATACGCTTTAACGGTTATATCAATGTTCGTAATGCTTTACAATCGTACAGTAGAACTATTATTATTAATCATTAGAACGTGTTTTACTTGGCAACACATCCGCTCTGTGTCGCAGTTCCTAGATCCACTAATTATTGTTCTATGCTAATATACTTTCTAAACACATAAAGATAATCATTCATAAGATCAAGGTTTACTTTTAGTTACCAATAAATGAAACGTTTTCGTATTTGTAAATATTAACCAATAAATAATTTCCTTTTGTATAATTATCTACTGTATACTCTTATATTCCTATATCGGTATTACATAGGATTTTATATACATAGATTTTACGTTGATTTTGCGTATCATTTTAATTTTCTTTTATATATTTGTTTTTTTCATTATGTTTATTTATGTTTTATATATTGATTTATTTGTAAGAAATTAGTTTGTAATCGAAAAGCAGTTGGAAATATATTGGAATAATTACGCAAAAGGCCAAAATCAGGCCAATGTAGGCTTTTTTAAGGTAAAAGTGATGCAAACCAGATATAAATTTTTAGATATATGTCGTATACTTACCATGATCAGTTCGAAATCTACCGTTAAGGGGCGCTGAAACAGCAACCAGGTCGTCCATGCATGTTGGGAATTTATTTAAAATGTACTAAATTAATCACTAATGTAAGCAAAGATTTCTCACACTAGAAAGCCAGCAAGCTGGCTTTAAACGAACCTGCCCCTCAAACCAGTACCCTGAGTGAGCGAAAATGAAAACACGATAAATTGCCATCAACTCAACGATAGAAACACCAGCTGCTGGTATTCATGTGGGCCTAGTAAGCTACTACTATTTATTGAAATAGCCCAAACTGCAGAGAAGTATATTACTTGCCAAATTTATTACTCTCTCACTCTACCCCAGACAGCAATCAAACATCAACTGTAAACGTTTGTATAATGTATTACCCCACCAGATGAAGAGCTCTTCCCAGTGAATCCAATGACAATAATCTATAAGGTTACTCACTGCTATGTTAGGTGGGAGGGAGTTGATGATAATGAATGAGGAGGGACCCAACTAACACTACGTTTGTCTATATGGACGGTCTCCTTACAGCCAGCTGGCTGGCTTTTCTAGTTGAATCATATTATTCCGCAACTAAATAATTTACTCTTTTAGACGAATTTGTGCGTTTTTTTGCCGGACTAACAAATTTTGGCGACGTTCTGTGCGAGATTGGCGATATTTGAAAAGATTCTGAGGCTCAAATATGTTGCTCAGATGACTGAATATCTCAAATAAAAAAGTTGGTGCATACTCGACGAGTTGAAATCGATGAAATTCGACATTAAATTTTCAAAACCGCTATTTTTCAGTGACCCCGTGATCGAAACGCCACAAAAAATATACAGTCTTGTGCGCAACCAAAATTTATGGAGAGTTTGTTATTAAAATTTTTGCGTACCTGCTTGAGTTTTTGAGATATTGGATGGTTATACATACACACACACACAACCACATCGTGTTTTTAAACGGCTCAACTCTTGACAAGAACTACCCTGGCCTATTAATAGGCAGGTTCGTTATAAACTAAATGTGCAATTATTTTAATAAATTTCACTTTAAATCTGATTTAGTAAAAAATATATTTTTTTTTCGATATAATGAAGCAATTAAGGCCTCATTTTATTTCTACTGCCTTTCGACAATCGGTTATTTATCGATCAATATTATTGTTTGTGTTATTATATTAAATATGGAATTTAAACATCACCCTATTATATTAAAAGGTTAAAATGAATTTTTTGTAAAATTAACAATAATCACCAACATAATGGCATTCTCTAATGATCGGAAAATGAAAGATGAGCGAAGCCCATTGGTCCATTATAAAAGGAGTCCTGATGGTGACGAATGTAATGACGATGTTGATATAAATTTACTGCGGCATTCGTCGATAGATATTCATCTCCATGACGACATGGAGATGGAGTTAGACATAGAAGACGCATTACTGGACCTGGAACGAAAGAACTCGAACACAACAAAAAGCAAACTAACGTGTTCCCCTTTAGTTAAATATCGACTAAACCTTATAAAGATAGCCGTCCTAACTATTTCTGTTGTTATTTGTTGTGTAGTTTTCGCGTTTTATCCTTTTAAGTCTCTCGACAACTACGTGGTTGCCGTCACCAACGGTAAACCCCATCTCCACCATCTTACTGAGGATATATCAAAGTACCCAGTGATGAAAGCGACAATAGCTGGGCCGTTTACGGAAACCGCTCTTAACGGGAACTCAGGCGATTTCGTTCTGTTCCGAGCGATTATCTCTAACAATCAATCGGTAGCCGAGTTCGAAGTCCTTCAGTGGAAGGAGTATTTAACGGACGGCCACGACCAGAGTCCTTCCATAACGAAATACGTTGATTTCGCCGCAGATCGAACTAGTCGACCAGGGGACTCATATAAACTCATTGTATCGACGAACTCGAATCGCTCCGTGCCAGTCATTCTCTCGGTGTTCGTTATGCCGTCGCGGGTCGCCGAGGGTGCCACTTACGCCGCCGTAATACTCGTGTTCGTCTACGGCCTGATCATATCGGACTGCGTCCACCGCACTGTAGCGGCAATGCTGGGCGCCACAGCGGCGTTGGCCACCCTGCACGCCGTGAACGAGGGCCCCTCCATGGAGAAAACAATAATGTGGATGGATTGGGAGACATTATCGTTACTCTTTGGGATGATGGTGCAGGTAGCGGTTTTATCGGAAACCGGTCTCTTTGATTACATCGCGGTGAAAGCTTATAAATTAGCAAAAGGACAGCTGTGGCCTTTAATAACAATCTTGTCTTTGTTTACCGCGGTTGTTTCGTCTGTGTTAGACAACGTCACCACTATCCTACTTGTTACCCCGGTTACTATTCGGCTTTGTGAGGTTCTCAACTTCGATCCCCGTTATATGCTTATTGTTTTGGTTATCTTTAGTAACGTCGGGGGAACCGCTACCGCTGTCGGCGACCCTCCCAATGTGCTCATCGTTTCGCATAAGGACATCGCGAGACACGATATTAACTTTAACAACTTCACGCTGCATATGAGTCTGGGGTCTATTCTCGCAATGGTTGTTGTTTATCTTGTTGTGCGTTTATTGTTGCGAGGAGTTGTCTCTGAGAACTTGGAGGATTTAGAGATCGTTGAGTTGCGACGGGAGATTGTTGTGTGGCAAAGGACTGCACGACGTTTAATGGGGATCACAAGGGAAGAAAACATGGTACGAGCCCTACTGATGCAGAAAATAGTTGCTCTTCAGTCCGTTCTAGAAATGAACCAACGGGAAAATGGTAGAGGTTCAATAAACTGGGAGCGAAATTATCAGCAATTAGAGAGGCGATACGTGATAACTGATTGGCCTTTATTAATTAAATGTATGTTGGTTTTGTCTGCGGTAATTATTTTATTTTTCGTGCAGTCTGTTCCCCAAATTAATTTAGGTCTTGGGTGGGTGTCGTCTTTCGGCGCTATATGGATACTCACTCTATCAGACACCGCTAACCTTGACGCCGTCCTCGATCGGGTGGAGTGGGCTACTCTTGTCTTCTTTGCCGCTCTGTTCGTTATGATGGAGGCTTTAGGGGAGCTGGGATTGATAGCGTTTATAGCTAACACCACCGGCGATCTTATAGAACAAGTTCCCGACAGTTCTAGACTAACAGTAGCTATGATTGCCCTTTTGTGGATTAGCGCTTTAGCCTCTAGTTTTATTGATAACATACCTTACACTACAGCAATGATCCCGGTTGTAGTACGCTGGTACGAAAACGGGGTAGTTGACTCTCTACAACCTCTCGTGTGGGCGCTCGCTTTCGGAGCTTGTTTCGGGGGTAATGGAACTCTTATCGGGGCTTCTGCGAATGTTGTATGTGCGGGAATATGCGAACAACACGGACACAAACTAACGTTCAATTCGTTTTTTCGATACGGTTTTCCTGTTATGCTGGCCTCTGTAGCTTCTGCTACTGTTTATTTATTGATTTGCCATTCGATTTTTCAATGGCATTGATACTTCCTTTACCAGCTACTATGTACTGCCATTGGAGTCGCGCTCTCACTCGTATGTTTCGCCCCTTCCCTTATGGTCTAAATAAGCAACCGTATGGCTCTACACTCTTCCTTTGGATTTTATCGACCTGTGGGACTGATTGAATATGACAGTGGGAACACCCGGAGAGTTAGTCGCATGTAATTCATTACGTTTTTATCAAATATTTGAGGATAAAAGTAACATTAACGTAATAAATTTATTATGCGTATGTTTTAAACATATGTCGATATGTCTCTATAAATCTGTTACATTTTACTTCTGTTTTAAAAATACTACAGAATACTTGGATTAATATAATTGTAATTAATAAATAATCAAATATAATTAAGCTACTAATTCAACTCTTGCATTAATTCATTAATGATTTGTAACACTTATCAATCTTTCATTAAATAAGACAGGTGAATAACATTATTATTGATATTTGATAGAAATAGAAATAGATACGGTTATTATATGGATGTACTTCAATAATTAATAATAATATGCATTAAAAACATTGAAATTAATATCGTGAAGATTTAATAATATTTTTGTATCCTGATATGGAAGGTAAGTATTTATTGTGCGTGTTAAACTAATTTTGGTGCTGATTTGCAGTATTATTAAATAATTTGGTAATTAATTCATTGATGTTTAATGGTAGAAATAAATACAAGTTGTATTGTCATTGTTTGTTTCGGTTGTTTTTATTTTTGAAATTATGATAATCTAGACAACTAGACACACGTCCAGACAACAATGAATGCCAGTCTGCAATACTATTTATTCATCGTTCGCCAATGGCTCCGTCTCTGAGTATCACACTCTATCCATCCATTGGCTACTTTTATGCAACGAACATTCTGTGCACATGTGAGATATAGTTTTCTCGTTTATTGTTTTTGATTATAAAGCCGTACAGTATACACCATCTCTTCGTCCTTCGGCTCTTCCCTCCTGGCATATAGTAAATCAGTGACACCCCTCCCAGCCTCCCCACACTCCCTAATTTTTATACAAAGATTATTCACATCAAATGACATTTGACAGTGTATTAGTTGGCGTGCATAAAGTACAGCTTGTGCACATGTACTACTACTGTACTACTATTGAAATACTGGTGGGCACATTATTAGTTCTGCGGCATCATTCACTACCTGCTTACATATGTAATTATATAATATACCAATGCCATTTTTATTATCAATTACTATCCACAAACGCTCCATATAAATATCTTTGAAATCGGAATTTTCGGAACTGAATTACCGACTATGAAGTATAGGAAATGATATACATTAAACTATAAACCTAGCTAACATGTGTTCTTCCTGTGGTTTAGTAATTTTCTACCATATTATGGGTTGTATAGGAGATGTACCCTACCCTGGATGAAACCCAGCCCTTCTTTTATATAACCAATAAACGTGTTTCACGCGGAATGTGTGACTCCCAAAAACATATGTTACCATCATAACCAAATGCAACTTACATTGTAAAGTTATAGGTTATTTATTAGGTGAAACTTAATGAAAGTTATTAGTTATTAAATACGCGCCGAACATTATTGTTTTCGTATTCACATTTGTAGAGTACGTGTAATTGTTCAAACATTATGGTATACACTTTACTATTTGGTTAAGGTATGCAGTATGTCCTAACTGTACATATAATGCGCCTTGAACAAACTATAGGAAAAGGCGTGATATAAATTGAATTATTATTATTATTTCATACAGTTAGTGGACATAGTATATTATATACCGTGTCTGATTTAGGTCAATTTGAATTTTTTTCTCGATTTGCAAATCAGTTCAATAGCAAAGCCAATCACAGCTTCAGTATAATATCTTTAAATCTTTTTAGGATTTGCTAATAAATAGCAAATAATATTATAATATTCGTAGTATACTATAGTATAGTATTATATTAGGTTTACAGTTGTTAAAACTATGTAATAGTAGTATTATAATATTTATAGTAGGTTTACAGTTATAAAGTATAGTTAGTAGTATTAGTAAGTATATTTATTGTTGTTCAGTTATTTTCACAGCTTAGCTTAAGTCACATAACTCCGGATTTGTCACATATTCTAGTTGTGACACTTTGCCCCAGTGTTTGCCATGTAGAACAATTTCTGCTCCAAGCTCAAGTTTTGCCGCATAGTTCCACGTTTTCCACAAATACAGAGTTTATATACCAACCTCCTTAGCAGCCCTCTCGTTCATCTGCTAGCGTATTAGAGAGCAGGGCGATGTCATCCGCAAAGTCGGTGTCTGTGACCGGATATCTGCGGCTTCTACGTTCTTTTAGTGTGAATAAACAATCTTATTAATTTGTGGCCGTTCTCATTGCGTACTACAACATGAATAGTAATGACGTCGATTCCTTGCAGTAGGCCAGCCAGGATGGAGAAGAACTCAGTTTCACCATCTGGTGAGAGTACCTGGACTTCTGTTTCACAATATAACAATCAAATGTCAGCCACAATTACTTTTGGTATTTCCAGCATTTTACCTCTATGGATGGAGTCGAATGCTTTGTTTGAATGCTATTGTCTATCTTTTTGGTTGAAATCCATTTTGGCTCTTACGCGGCAGTTTCTGTATGTGAGGCCTAATTCTATATAGAATCATTTTGTTCTATATTTTGGCAGACGATAGTTTGTTGGTATACCGAAGTCCCCTTTCTTGGCGAGAGGCTTTAGTTGACCTTTATTCCAAATTGGTGGTGGCTTTTCCCCTTTCAGCATCCGGTTGCAAACATCCAATAATGGCCTGTTCAGCAATCCTCTTTTCCATACCTCTCTCTGCAGGGATTTCATCTAATCTTTTTTCGCACCACTTTTTCTATATATACCCAGTTTTGCCATTGCTACTTATCTCCAGTTTTGCGACTAACTATAATAATTTTGTACCAAAGGTACCTGACCTATGCAGTTTAATTAATTCAGTTTATTACAAATAGTGCTACGATGTAATCATTATGTTAATTTGTTTTATGGCTTAAGTTTGTTGTAATCATCAATGTATTATTATTTAATGGCTTGATATGCATTTGGAAAGATTTCTCATATGGCAAACTGGTTTCGTCAGTTTTGGTACAATCGCTCGTATTTACTTGGAACACCGAGCAAACGTATGTGTCTTTACAAAAATTAATTCATTTTTGTAATTGCGTGGAAATATTTCTATTACAAAATTCCAAGTAACACCTTAACAACTTAACACCGTGACTATATGAACAACGCGTTGTTGCATAGCACATTACGGAACTGTGTAATTACATCATATAATAGTGACTTGTCTGTTTATTTTGTTACCACTCGACGGTATAGTTGCTATAACAGATACACAGGTTCAATTACCAAATTACTTATTATTTCAAATATCGTTTTTCTCAACCAATATTATTTACATGAAAAACACTAAAATTTAATAACTTTTAATTCGGTCGAAGAAATGTTTTAAACTTAATTCCAGTTTTTAAGACATTTTATGAAATTCCATCAAAATATATTTTTGTAATATGCAATAATCCTCTTTACATACTTTACACACAAATATGTGAATAACTATACATAATGGCGTGTGATAAACACTTTGCAGGATTGCAGTACTGGTGTGTTTATTGGCCGGCGAATGAGGCATAGGCGCGATGTAGTGTAAAGGGAGCCTTGGCATACGGTTCATATAGGGCAAATGGGGCATGTCCGTCTGTCTGTCTGTCCGTCCGTCTGGTAAATGTTTGAACGCGAATATCTCGGCATTGCTGGTTCGGAATTGAACCAAACTTAGTAGGTAAGTAGTAGAGAGAAAGTTTAGAAAGTTTGTAAAGTTTGGTGAAAAATCATGCAGTCTGACGTCAGCTACGACAGATTATGTGGTTTTTAGAAAATGTTAAATTTCTCGAGAAGGCCTCATTTTCCTGAGCTGAAATTTTGGTGGCCGGTAGAGAATCATGAAGTCTATCTTTTACGAAATTGAAAAGTTAAGACATTTAATTGGGGATCCGCTAGAGACTCAGAAGTAATGACATAGGCCTACCGGTACGGTACTGCTATACAGTGCTGCACTGGTAAGTACGAAATTGCAGAATAACAATTTGACACCACCTAGCGGATTAACATATGATTGTATGTAACGAATGAATACATTTATAGCATGGGATATGGGGTCCAAACTAGACATGCCCCATTTGCTCTATATGAACCGTATGCCAAGGCTTGCCGACTACGTGCTGCGCGAAGTCCCCACGAACGTGTCATGTTAGCACGCAAGAAATCAGGTTATAGCATGTTGCCATAACCAACTTAATCTTTGACTACACTATATATATTACTAAACTGCAATCGACATGCTGCATTGAGATTACTATGCAGGCTCATCGTCAAAATTGCACCCCCACAACTCACTACCCCCCAAGACATTCGCGAGATCATCCGCATCTTCAAGGCCAGTGTCCTTTAAGAGGCGTCTTAAGAAAGTCATGGGCTGTCCACCAAGTTTATTCCACCAAGGCATCAGATCGTGCACGGGCTGGTCATCACGGCGAAAGGAATATCCTCCAAAGCGGAGGCGGCCCCATTCATCCGTTCAAATTTCAAGCTTAGTGGGGCCAATGAGACAACACCATTGCTGAACAAGGTCTGGTTGGAGATTGTACTTGCACAATACAGCCCGCGTCGCGTTTTAGTATAAAAGCCATCCAGAGGTTTTTATAGCCTTCGTTGTGCACAGCTTTCAATAGGCATTGACGACTAGGTGGGATCGAACACGAGATCTTCAGATTGGAAGTCTGACGCTCTAACCATTCCTTGATTAGAAGCGGGTTGGCACTGTACTTGGCCGTTTTTAGAGAGATATTTGGAATCATCAATCCAGAGATTTGGTATCCTCAGCCCAGCAAGGACTCCATCCTCATCCCAGCAAGGACTCCATCCTCACCCCAGCAAGGACTCCATCCTCATCCCAGCAAGGACTCCATTCTCATCCCAGCAAGGACTCCATCCTCATCCCAGCAAGGACTACATCTTCATCCCAGCAAGGACTCCATTCTCATCCCAGCAAGGACTCCATCCTCAGCCCAGCAAGGACTCACTCCTCAGCCCAGCAAGGACTCCATCCTCATCCCAGCAAGGACTCCATCCTCATCCCAGCAAGGACTCAATTCTCACCCCAGCAAGGACTCCATCCTCAATCCAGCAAGGACTCCATCCTCATCCCAGCAAGGACTCCATCCTCATCCCAGCAAGGACTCCATCCTCATCCCAGCAAGAACTCCATCCTCATCCCAGCAAGGACTCCATCCTCATCCCAGCAAGGACTCCATCCTCATCCCAGCAAGGACTCCATCCTCATCCCAGCAAGGACTCCATCCTCAATCCAGCAAGGACTCCATCCTCATCCCAGCAAGGACTCCATCCTCATCCCAGCAAGGACTCCATCCTCATCCCAGCAAGGACTCCATCCTCAACCCAGCAAGAACTCCATCCTCATCCCAGCAAGGACTCCATCCTCATCCCAGCAAGGACTCCATCCTCATCCCAGCAAGGACTCCATCCTCATCCCAGCAAGGACTCCATCCTCATCCCAGCAAGGACTCCATCCTCATCCCAGCAAGGACTCCATCCTCATCCCAGCAAGGACTCCATCCTCATCCCAGCAAGGACTCCATCCTCATCCCAGCAAGGACTCCATCCTCATCCCAGCAAGGACTCCATCCTCAATCCAGCAAGGACTCCATCCTCATCCCAGCAAGGACTCCATCCTCATCCCAGCAAGGACTCCATCCTCATCCCAGCAAGGACTCCATCCTCATCCCAGCAAGGACTCCATCCTCATCCCAGCAAGGACTCCATCCTCAATCCAGCAAGGACTCCATCCTCATCCCAGCAAGGACTCCATCCTCATCCCAGCAAGGACTCCATCCTCATCCCAGCAAGGACTCCTTCCTCATCCCAGCAAGGACTCCATCCTCATCCCAGCAAGGACTCCATCCTCAATCCGGCAAGGACTCCATCCTCATCCCAGCAAGGACTCCATCCTCAATCCGGCAAGGACTCCATCCTCATCCCAGCAAGGACTCCTTCCTCATCCCAGCAAGGACTCCATCCTCATCCCAGCAAGGACTCCATCCTCATCCCAGCAAGGACTCCATCCTCAATCCGGCAAGGACTCCATCCTCATCCCAGCAAGGACTCCATCCTCAATCCGGCAAGGACTCCATCCTCATCCCAGCAAGGACTCCTTCCTCATCCCAGCAAGGACTCCATCCTCATCCCAGCAAGGACTCCATCCTCATCCCAGCAAGGACTCCATCCTCATCCCAGCAAGGACTCCATCCTCAATCCAGCAAGGACTCCATCCTCATCCCAGCAAGGACTCCATCCTCATCCCAGCAAGGACTCCATCCTCATCCCAGCAAGGACTCCATCCTCATCCCAGCAAGGACTCCATCCTCATCCCAGCAAGGACTCCATCCTCAATCCAGCAAGGACTCCATCCTCATCCCAGCAAGGACTCCATCCTCATCCCAGCAAGGACTCCATCCTCATCCCAGCAAGGACTCCTTCCTCATCCCAGCAATGACTCCATCCTCATCCCAGCAAGGACTCCATCCTCAATCCGGCAAGGACTCCATCCTCATCCCAGCAAGGACTCCATCCTCAATCCGGCAAGGACTCTTGAAATTTGATCCTTTTAAATTTGCCAAGTTCTATTTCTTGCTTGTATAATGTTCAACATTTCTTTAAGGGTAGCACCCCCAAATTGAACCTCACATTTTTGTGTCTCTGGACCATAAAATTAGGTGAAAATTATTTTTTGTGCTACATCGTTTGGACTCTGTGAGAATAACCAAACCAAATATTTTTTAAATTGGCCCCAAAATGGCTCCGTAATGGCCAAAAGTGCCTTTTTGCGCCAAGGGCTATTTTTCCACCAATATTTGTTGAAATTTGTCGAAATTTGCAATATAGGTTCAGAAGAAACCTGTATCCAGTTCTTCTGAACAAATTTTGCCTCAAATGCTCTGGAGCCTTTTTAGAACAAAAAGGCCCCAAAAAGGGCATTTTTAAGGCCTTTTTGATATCAAAAGGCTCCAGGGCATTTCCAACCAAATTTGTTCAGAAGTATGGAGAAGGGCAATCTTAACAAGTGTACCAAATTTCAACTCATTTCACTTAAAATTGGCAGAGAAATAGCCTTTTTCATGAAAAAACGTCATTGTGAGATATGGGCGTTTAAAGTTTAAGGAACAATTCAAACCTTCCCGCTATTTTAGATAATACCATTCGGTTTATTATTATTATTATTATTCGGTTTATTATTATTATACTTTAAGCCAATATACAATATAGATACACACACACAATTTTTCTTAAATTCTTTATTATCCCCCCCCCCCCCCCCCCCCCCCCTTAATATAAAGCTGATGGGAATGACGCCGTGCCGTATACATAAAGCACCGTTAGACATAAACAAAGCCGTGCGTGGTAACCATGCCACGTTTTGTTTTGCAATATTTTGAGCGAATAATTAAATGTCTCCATTACCATGGTGAACATTCGAGAGATCGAGACCATATTATTATATTCGCACTTATCGGCTATAATACATTATGTTTTACTTACTGCGTTCTGTGTGGCGTGTTGTTAGGGTGTAGTTGCGGAATACAATACAGAATTCCATGGCAGAGTTGATCAATAAAACGAGATCATCTTTGTATACCCGACATACTAACCCTATACAAACATAGCAGAGTAGCACATGGTTGTCCTAGCAATAAACTGGATGCTCCTTCGCTTTTAGCATTCGGTTTACAAAGAATCCGATCTATATATCGATGGCTAATAATAGTTCCTCTGGGCTACGCGATGCGACTTGGCAATAATTTATATATGCAATGGATCCCACATGTTATTAAATACAGGCCATTTTATTAAACTTCAATGTGCTATATTTAAGTTGTTTTTATATTTGATTGTCTAACATTTTCATATAAATATCAAATTTTTAGTAATAAGTATATTTATATCCAAAATTCTCCCTTACACGTGTATAATTTAAAAAAAAAATTAATTTTTGTTTGTACAGCATCATATCCTATTTTCATAGCTCAAATAAAAACTGTGTCAAAATTTAGCAGGACACAGTTGTTAAACAAATCAACAGAATATATAATGTAATACAAAAGTTAATATGAGTAAATCGGGGAAACTGAATTTTGTTAGACTCCTCACCGTTAAAGGCAAGTTTATTTGGTTGCATAGCAACTCTAACCAACGGTTATTTCCGTTATCACTTTTACCCCATTCTCAGGAATATAGTGTCGTAATTCAGTGCGGTACCCCTCCTCCAAACCAAACTTTATTCTAAACCATTTTTGTGTATTTATGAATACCGACGTAATATAAATATTATATAGGTATTACATTGTTGCCCAGCTACATTTTAAATTTTATTTGTTAAATATATTATATAGCCTGCAGCGGTAGCAAACACACCCAACTTCAAACGCCCACATTTCGCAAGAAATTCATATTTCATTACATTTCTGGAATCCATGCAACGGCCTATTTCCTTTGTGTATTTATGAATACCTACGTAATATAAATATTATATAGGTATTACATTGTTGCCCAGCTACATTTTAAATTTTATTTGTTAAATATATTATATAGCCTGCAGCGGTAGCAAACACACCCAACTTCAAACGCCCACATTTCGCAAGAAATTCATATTTCATTACATTTCTGGAATCCATGCAACGGCCTATTTCCAACAGTACCAACAAATCACTATAAGGTTGAAGAATAACTGCGGTGTAACTGGTGCAATATCGGCGGAGACACTTTTTCAAACGCTTGTAATTAATATGCGAATGCGTAAATAAACATTCTGGCTCACCCTCCAAGGAGGTGATACTATCGAGTTGAGAAATGTAAATCTTTTGGTAGGCATGTCATTGAATTACGACACTATTATTATGGGGCATGATGGTGTATACTGTATGCATGCATGTAGATATGATAGCTTGGTGTTGTTGCTTCGAGGGAATTTATGTAAATTCCATCTCGGCGAATTAATAATGTAAAATATGAATTAAGGAATAGAAGCAGCTTCGCAGTTCGTTCTATATATTTATTCCAACTGCAGTTATTCTATATATTTGCGTCAACTACATCTATAATATATATTTTGTTGCCGCTACAATTATTATTTGTTTTAATAATTTATTTTGTATATAGTTTTATTTATACATATTTGGTGCAACTTTATTTGTTACATATATATTTTTACTTGCAGGTCAGGCAAAGAAACGGGTTTCTATTCAACGGTGCGAAGAGGTTGGGGTCACTGACCTCCGTTCGAGGATGGCGGCCACCACGAGCAGCTGGAGTAGTCGGGATTCTACTGACTCAGACGCGCAACAGTCGGGAGCCGCCTCGTATAGAGTCGGGCCAGACGGACAGTTCGGTGACTTTATAGATGATCTGGGGCCCGGGCAACTGGTTGGCAGACAGGTAAGTCGACTGGTTGGTTAACGGGTGGGTCGACTGGTTATTTAACTGGTGGGTCGACTGGTTGGCAGCCAGGTGAGTCGACTGGTTGGTTAACGGGTTGGTCGACTGGTTGGCAGCCACGTGAGTCGACTGGTTGGTTAACGGGTGGGTCGACTGGTTGTTCCCCAACTCGTGGGTAAACTGGTTGGCAGACAGGTGAGTCGACTGGTTGGTTAACGGGTGAGTCGACTGATTGGTTAACTGGCGGGTCGACTGGTTGGTTAACTGGTGGGTCGACTGATTGGCAGACAGGTGAGTCGACTGGTTGGTTAACGGGTGGGTCGACTGATTGTTTAACTGGTGTGTCGACTGGTTGGTTAACTGGTGGGTCGACTGGTTGGCAGACAGGTGAGTCGACTGGTTGGTTAACGGGTGAGTCGACTAGTTGGTTAACTGGCGGGTCGACTGGTTGGTTAACTGGTGGGTCGACTGGTTGGCAGACAGGTGAGTCACCTGGTGGGTTAACGGATGGGTCGACTGGTTGGTTAACTGGTGGGTCGACTGGTTGGCAGACAGGTGAGTCAACTGGTTGGTAACCGGGTGGGTCGACTGGTTATTTAACTGGTGGGTCGACTGGTTGGCAGACGGGTGAGTCGACTAGTTGGTTAACTGGCGGGTCGACTGGTTGGTTAACTGGTGGGTCGACTGGTTGGCAGACAGGTGAGTCGACTGGTGGGTTAACGGATGGGTCGACTGGTTGGTTAACTGGTGGGTCGACTGGTTGGCAGACAGGTGAGTCAACTGGTTGGTAACCGGGTGGGTCGACTGGTTATTTAACTGGTGGGTCGACTGGTTGGCAGACGGGTGAGTCGACTAGTTGGTTAACTGGCGGGTCGACTGGTTGGTTAACTGGTGGGTCGACTGGTTGGCAGACAGGTGAGTCGACTGGTGGGTTAACGGATGGGTCGACTGGTTGGTTAACTGGTGGGTCGACTGGTTGGCAGACAGGTGAGTCAACTGGTTGGTAACCGGGTGGGTCGACTGGTTATTTAACTGGTGGGTCGACTGGTTGGCAGACAGGTGAGTCGACTAGTTTGTTAACTGGTGGGTCGACTGGTTGGTTAACTGGTGGGCCGACTGGTTGGCAGACAGGTGAGTCAACTAGTTGGTTAACGGGTGGGTCGACGGGTTGGTTAACTGGTGGGTCGACTGGTTGGCAGACAGGTGAGTCAACTGGTTGGTAACCGGGTGGGTCGACTGGTTATTTAACTGGTGGGTCGACTGGTTGGCAGACAGGTGAGTCGACTAGTTTGTTAACTGGTGGGTCGACTGGTTGGTTAACTGGTGGTTCGACTGGTTGGCAGACAGGTGAGTCGACTGGTTGGTTAACGGGTGGGTCGACTGGTTGGCAGACAGGTGAGTCGACTGGTTGGTTAACTGGTGGGTCGACTGGTTGGCAGACAGGTGAGTCGACTGGTTGGTTAAAGGGTGGGTCGACTTGTTGGTTAACTGGTGAGTCGACTGGTTGGTTAAAGGGTGGGTCGACTGGTTGGTTAACTGGTGGGTCGACTGGTTGGTTAACTGGTGGGTCGACTGGTTGGCAGACAGGTGAGTCGACTGGTTGGTTAACTGGTGGTTCGACTGGTTGGTTAACTGGTGGGTCGACTGGTTGGTAGACAGGTGAGTCGACTGGTTGGTTAACTGGTGGGCCGACTGGTTGGCAGCCAGGTGAGTCGACTGGTTGGTTAACTGGTGGGTCGACTGGTTGGTTAACTGGTGGGTCGACTGGTTGGCAGACAGGTGAGTCGACTGGTTGGTTAACGGGTGAGTCGACTGGTGGGTTAACTGGTGGGTCGACTGGTTGGTTAACTGATGAGTCGACTGGTGGTTAACGGATATCCGGTTAATGATCTACTGGTAGGATGATTTTTTAACTTTTTTTATGGTTGGCTGAGGGGTGGGTTGTCTGATTGCCGTAACACCCGATACCGTTCGAGAGACTATCTTCAGCTCTGTTTCACTGCTGTTTGGTTGACTGACCTCGTCTCTATTTACCGTCCTCAGGTTCTCGGTTCACCATGTCTCGGTAAGATCCAACTGCAGCTAGCACTGCGTCGCGGTCAACTCGAGATCGAAGTTAAACGCGGTGCCGGACTCAAACCGAAACTCGGAGCGAAATCCGCGCCGGCGACCTGCGTGAAACTCTACGTGATGGACGGGAAGCGATGCATCGAGAAACAGAAGTCTATAGTGTCGAGACAGACTCTGGATCCAGTCTACCATCAGAAGATGATATTCAATGATATAGACCCGTCTGGGAAAGTCTTACAGGTTGGATATAAATAATGTTTCAGTTTTTATTATTATAGATAACTAATAATAAATGAATATATTTCTCTATTATTTTTTACCGAGCATCTTCCTCTTACACCCTCACCATAACCACGTCACGCCTCGTGACATAATGTTGTGCGAGGTTGCCGCTGTTACACACACACGGTATAAGTATATCGCGATTCATTTTGTCAAAAACGCAATAGGCCAACTAACTGTTGGATTTAGTGTGTTGTCATGTAACTAAGTGACTCATCAACAACAACAATGACCCATCAGTAACGAGTGATTATTACTGTAATCATTTCTTATTTAACGGATTTATATTTATCATTGTAGGTCACGGTCTGGGGCGACTATGGGAGAATGGATCGTAAAGTCTTCATGGGCGTCGCTCAAATACTATTGGATGATCTCAAACTGCCAACGCCTACGATTGGTTGGTATAAACTCTTTACTACCAGCTCATTGGTTGATCCGTCACAGCGCAGGTCGTCTCTTAATTCGTTGGATGGAAGTAACCAATCAGGTAGTGGGAGAACCTAGCAACCAATGGAAATTACAGTTGGAAATAGCCAATCAACAGCTTTATCGGTTGGAGCTGTCTGACAGTGCAGTGTTAATGGTCGATAAAACGGACAGTGTTTATGCTTACTTCCTACAACCCTTTATACAAATAGAGTTGCAAGTTCTAGAACATATACAGTGGTTAGGTTATACCTACAAACCGTTAACCACATACCTCTAGAACATATTAGAAACCCCTTCCTACCATTTATTATTAGTAGACTTTAATAATTTTAGAAGGATCATTTTTACAAGCTAATTTGTAATATTGTGATTTATAGTCATAAGTTGTTAGTAGGAAACTGTGCCCTTCTTGCAATATTTGAGTACAAAATTAGATTCTAATTTTCTGAAATGATTTTAATGTTCTCTTTAAAGGTGACCTATGACTTACTGTTTGCATTGCCCATTTTTATCAAATGGTTTTATATCGCTATCTCCTTCCTTCATTCTCTTTGCTAATGCGGGTGATATAAATTGGAAATATATTAAAATCATCTATTTACTTTCATTTATGTTACATTTATAACGTTTTGTCGGTTCTGTTTATTTGTTTTTATTACAGACAAAGTCTAACTGTTTCTCATTCTTATATACTCTGTATATTTCGTGCTATAAAAATATCTTCTAGTTAGTTTTTGTATCATAATACAGTACTATTTTAACTTGTGTGATAGTAAATAATGGTAATAATTTAATCAGTAAGCTCTATATATATTATGAATTATACTGTATATCAGGATTTGATTTTCAAAACTTTGTTAACATTCGAAAAAGGCAGGTACTCTTATTGAAAGGTTAGTCTGGCTGGTCCAACTTGCCTTTAATCTTATTGTAGTCCTAACTGTAGTGCTAGAGTTCATTTCTATTAAATACATACCGGTACTGTACTAATTTTCTACCAATGTAAGTGCTATGAATCTATTAAATTGAAAATGAACCTATTGAATTTCTCTGATTAATATGGTATTGCCTCGTTTATTATATGTTTATGTTTAATTATCTCAATTATTAATTAATTGTTAATTTTGTATATTATTGATGGCAGCACGGTCTTTATAAATCTATGTAATTAAATTTTTCGCAATTTCTTGCTATTTCTAACTATGTTTAAAGTTGTTTGATAATAACTTGATATGTTTTTTCTGTAGACGTAAATTATTATGAAATAATAAATACAGCCAGTATTGAGAAATACGTTATAAACGTTTTATTAATATCCCGAAGCTAGCGGATGTGGGCGTCTTGTGTTTTAGGATGGCAATGGGGAGCAAAATAATTCAATAACAGGCGAAAATAATACAGTTCCAAAAAATAACAACCCGGAAGCGGGTAAAATGACAAGCCTAGGCCTTTATTATAGTTATATTATACTGTAATATATTATATTATAAATATATATTTTTAGCCTATTATTTTGGATAATAAGTTAACAATTTAACAATCGCATTTTTTGAAATTGTTCTGCTCTACTAGAAAATAGACATGTTGAACATGTAATTATTACACTTGTTATGCATTTTTGAACGAATTTACAAGTATGCGAGGTGGGGTTCATGTCTCCCACCCTAGGTGTCAAGTCTCCCCCCATTGAGGGAGACGTGACGCTTTTTTCGAAAATACGAATAATTTGTTTAATTAAAAAAGTTTAAGAGTTGAAATTCTCAAACTCTCACATAATGATAGCAATCATAAATGTAATGTGAAAAAGTTAAAACGGCATTGAAAAATTTATTTATCCGTTCTTTAGAGCGATTATAACTTTTGGGGATCAAGTCTCCCTCACTCGCCCTAGGGATGTAGCGTGTGCTTTTCTTCAGCCTATACAGACTGCATAAGTAGGCCTACTAATTGTAGGCAGCGACATAATGAGTGAAACCAGTCCAGTCCATGGTATGGTAGCGGTAACGACCTACTGTATGTATCCTGTGCTGTCTGAAGGCCTATCTACGATAAATGACTTACTGTTAGGCCTGCCTCAGCGCCGCGCCCGTAGAATACGGTACAATGATACTGAAAGAAAAAGATTACTGTTACTTTATTTCACGCCGTGATATATAGCACCCCATAGTACATCATTGACTTTACTTTATTTCACGGCGTATTTCACTCAGACTTTAAAATGAAATTATTAACAATATTTTAGTCAGGACATGTATCGTACAAAACATAATATCCTTCATAGTCGTATAAAATAATATTGTTGGTGACCAGCGTGACCAATCAAACTATTATGTAAAATAATTCTCAAACAATTTTTATTTTAAAGTTTAACCCAATTTTTGAACGTTACAAGCTGTTGGAATGTGCCCGAACTTTCGAAAGAATCCGACTTCTGGCCTATGAGCACAAAGTAGGTACAGTATGTGTGTAAATGAATTATCAACTTATTGTCATAATGCGATTTGTGATTGTGACGTATTATTAACACTTTTGAATCTGTTGTCAATATTATTGAATGGACCCCATCCACTGTCATCAGCTAACTGGCCTATTTATTAGACCTCATGCTGGGATAATTCAAGCCCCGTTATGTGTATATCATTCTACTGTGTAGTGATGTGAACGTTCAACGTGGTTAGCACGTGGTTAGCCAATGGACAAACAGTTTTTAGTTGAGCTGCAACCTGCAGGACTGAAAGGAAACCCTACAGAAGTTAATATTTATATATTTTAAAGAGCTTAATAGTTTTAATAACGAAGTATAATCCCAATTATAACTGTAGTAATATCGCTAATAACACTCATGACTATAGCAATAACGCTAACGCATGATAACGCTAATGCATATCGCTTCAAAGGGCCAGCAGAGCTGGGTGTAAACGCAACGTCGACAGCCGTTATTATGTACGTCCAAAAATTAAACTGTAACATCTACTTCTAAATCTCGCTTAATGTTTTGGTTGGAATATCCTACCACTATGACCTGCTCCTTTCCATTAGCCGATAATTAACGTTGTTTATTCGCCCAGGCAGATGGTATTTGCCGTTTTCGGCGTAACATGTACAACGTAGTTGTACAACACCCTTGCTAGTAACTTAATCTCCATAATCAAGTGTAATCGTCCTTACTCCAGGTTTCCTTCAACATCACATTGCTGGCTTCGTTAGCAATATATGCGTCTTCTTTCTAAGACACCAATGTTTGAGGTCAAAGAAGGATTAGTCACATGTCAAGTCACAAACACACAACACATTCCAGTCAACTTAGCATATTTTAAGGTTCTTCGTTAGACTAATCAGAGACAACATATTGATGCCTTGAACGAATTCTAAACCAAAACGAACTACTGGCCCCAATTAATGTATCACGCCGTCTACTTAACTTCCAGATAATTCCGCGGTTGGCCGTTTTAATCTCCGCATTCTTACATAAGCTGCGCCACTAACTATCAACTAAAAGGCACACCACCAAAGAAGCTGTAGTGATGCAAAGAGGCCCTGTTAACGATCTGAACACTACTGTACTGATCAACTAATCAAGCAACCTATTGTTCTGCGACCTAAGGTTTAACTTTTGTTTCGGGCATACTTACGTAAATATATCCTTTACGTCCAGTTGCTTCTAAATAAGATAGGGGGACTATTGAGTCCTGACGCATGGAATTAAATAGTTGGCCCGGGGGAGATGTGTGCAGGACTGGTAATTAGGTTAGATTTAAGGTTAGAGTTAGCCCGGTTCAATGACAAACTTTACGGTGTAGCAGCGCTGCGGTTTTTTGAACGCATTGTGAGCGGTCCTTTCTTGCTGTGCTCGCCCTCGCAGCCCTGTAAACAAAAACGGTATTGGGTCGCATGAGACGAAGGGATGAAAGTGGGAGCTTTTTTTTCGGACCTTTGTTTTGTTTCGTCCTGATTGTGTGGGGATTTCATCAGAATGATGTTGTTTGTTCAGTTTTTTATCATCCCATAACGAAGGTCAGAATGACCAAGACGAAAGTCTGATGGCATTATCTGTAATCGACTATTCCAACTACACCTAGACCCGACGAGATCTACTCCCATAGAATAATATGCCACTGTAACATAGAGGCGAGATATTAATGCGTTCAGTAAATTATGTCGAAAGCACTAGCCTACTTACATAACAGTATTGTATTAATATTGATACTCATATACTGTTTATTAATCTGATTATAGTCTTTGTGGAGTTTTTCAAGACCTTCGCCTCTGTTTCACGCCCACACCCGAAATGTTTTAAGTTAATTGAGGCCTAAGGGATAACATATGTATCTATCTACCATAAATGGAGATGCTGACCCATTTTAAGAGTCATGGGGTGTCGTTGAAGGCCCCTTCCTTCCTATCCTTTCCTCTTCATTGTTGTCGTAGTCGTAGACTTTATACTACGTATGTCTACTGACCA
The DNA here is from genome assembly GCA_032718475.1 of Nemertoderma westbladi. Taxonomy (NCBI): domain Eukaryota; kingdom Metazoa; phylum Xenacoelomorpha; order Nemertodermatida; family Nemertodermatidae; genus Nemertoderma; species Nemertoderma westbladi. The sequence continues at coordinate 50,285 of JAUCBJ010005675.1, read as the reverse complement.
ATATAATTAAATATGGTAGGTTGGGTCGATGGGTGGAATACAACCTACGGTTGGTAGAAGAAATAGAGGAAAACCACCAATACACTGTGCTGCTTAATACGGCAGTCTCCGGTAGACTCTTACTGGAGAAGAGAGCAGATCCCGGGATTGTACTGTACGTATACCAGGATGTCTAGCAGGGTTTATGACCAGAGGCGGCGCTATGGGGGTGGGGGGTTCTGGCCCAGGCGCCTGGTTCAGGGGGCACAAAAGTTAAGGGAAGAATTAGAAAATATATAAAATTGTGGGAAATTTTGATATTCAACCTCATTTAGTAAATGTGTATCCAATAACAATAAGCAATAACTAGGACCTTGAATAGAGTCAGAAACATTAGATGCTTAGAATTAAATGTATTAATTGTCGAATTAGCTTCACTTAATTTTTCAAAAGTTGTGTAATTTTTTTGTTTTGTGGGGCGCTCCCTATGGACCTCTCCCTCGGACGCAAAAAACAGCTCCGCCCAAAACCCAGTACCACCCTGCAGGCACTGAGGATGAAATTTACCGGCCACAGCTATGGCAGAACTGACTAGCCCGACCACGATATTGTTTTATGGTAGCTGGCAGGCTGGAAGGAAACGTGGAAGTCAGACATTTGCATTCTTGAACCATTGACATTCCATGTTTGGATAACAAAACCTATTTAAAGTCATTAAGCTGAGGCGAAACAAGTTATACAACTTACTTTTAAAGGGCACTTTGTCAGCATTACCACTTCCGTTTTCCGTTATTGCAACCACTTATTTTTTAATGTATTATTTTGTATTATTTATTTATTATTATTATATTCAATATTGTACCATTTGTGATTAATGCGCAGATACTGGAATGAGAATTGTGAATGTCGAGTTGTATTGTTGGTTTGTGTTGACAGTCTCTAAATTTATCGCACTGCGAAGTCGTCAACATCAGCCAATGTGGACTTCAAAGTAGCAGTAGCAACACCGCTAAACATATAACTATAATATAAAATGGGTGATATAAATAATACTAGTAGGCCTAAACTAACAATACTCTAATATTAGCGCGGTGTTGTTATGTACACATATGTGTGATTGTCATTCAAGCAATTAGCAATTGCAACTACGGTATCCTATCAATGGGTAAACGTATTTTATTTGTTTATTTTTACGACGTAACTGCAGACTTTATTGGTGACCTTTCTGCAGCAACGACACCGCTTCTATGCGCAGACTCCGACTCAGACAAACCCACCTCCGTCTGGCCTTTCTACATGCTGTGGGGCAGACATGGGCCCTATTGTTACAAATGTATATGTTAATTTGATTTGGGCCCCAAGGTCGACCTCCTTACTACTCCGAGTGTTCAACTAAGCGGCTTACGGTGCCTTTTATGTGATTGGCAGTTTGATTGCATCATTGAGTGTGGTGATAGATTGTTTGGCTAGGTTTAACGTCCGTCTGTTAAGCGGGATATACTGTGTCGTGTGAACGAACATACTGTTAAATCAATCAGTCATAGTCATGTTTTGGCTCACACTAGGGGTATCAATAATTTCCATTGATACCTAAACAAACATATATCGCGTTGTGCACATATCACCTATCAGTGGATATAAATCTTCACTTCCACACGGATCGGTTTCCTGACTCCACCATGTTTTCCTTGCCATGATTAGGAATATCGATAAATATATTTTACTTCGACTATCGACTTCTAGTTAGAAATCGATTTTATAACAGTTTCTGTTGTCAATACTCTAAGCAACCATTATTCACAGAACTCTCTCACTACTGTAGCTGTAGAGGTGTAAGAAATGAACCTATTTACATATTTGTGATCTGCATGACGACATCCAACTTTCCCATATTATTTTTTTATTATTATTTAATTTAAATTATCAACCGGCATTCCCCCACACTCTCTCGCAATAGATCATGCAATACCATGCAGGTCTTGAATGAGCAGTAGTGAGACAAACAGGTATAATTAATGAAATAGAAAGGTTGCTAATAATGCTATAAAAATGCAGCAGATATATGCAGGAAATCTGTTGAAGCCAGATCTGCTGCATGCATTCATACAGCGCTTTGGATACAATTCAGATGCCTTTTATTTGTTTTTGTATTTGCTTTTATTTGTTTTATTTATTTGTCAAGGTCAAAGCTGATCTGGTCGGTTTGTAAGACCATTTCGAGAAAGTGAATCCTGCATCCTGAATCGACACGGTACTACCTTTATTGGTGAAAGGATATAACATGGACAAGACAGACGGCTGCAAATAACATTAAAACCAATATGTCATGCAGCATCGATGGAGTTCCAGCTGAGGTCCTCAAGATAGAATTTGCGTTCTAAGTCGTTTTGTTTAAGTCCCCAAGAAAGGCAACCCTTCCTGGAATTAGCCTCATTTCAATGTCAGCAATCCTATACAATATAATCACGTTGAAAAGAGAGATAGAGTTGGGAGAGGAGGTGGGGATTTTTTGTTTGTTTATCGCACATTTTCAGTGTAATTTTTGCGAGTAATCAGTTGCTATTTGCGACGGTATTCCCCTTGAGAGGGATGAATTCTGGTGTCGTCCAGTGTACCTCCGTATTTTTTAATAGGATTTTGTAGACTTTTGCGTTAACTAGGAGGGTTTCTCTAAAGGTAGAAGCACCGAACATCGATATCCAGAAGAACTATGATCCACGACTGACATGCGTCTCCACTTCAAACTCATTTGAAGTTCGGTGGCATATCTCTCAGCTCAGGGGGACAATTCAGTCACATTTATCTTCATTATAATGCTGCATTAAGTGATTTGGATGGGATGGAAATATACACCCAATCTACGAGACGGAGTTGAGTCGCCAAAAAGTAGATGTGGGTTTGTAGATATATCGTTTGCCCCCATAACACAATGAACAAATCCGCATTTAGAGACCAGCATGGCCTGGAACTCACATATTGGTGTATTGGTTCTACTGCTGCTCTAAGAAATCGAACCTCGAGATTCCGTTTTTTCTATGTGACATCCAAATCATTGAGAGTTTATTCAAAGCTACCCATAACTTCCACTCATATATCAGATCCGAATGTTCACCTGATTTCCGAATCCATGATCCCAAGTCATCCACAATCTCATACGATCAGACAATTCCAAAATACCTGTCAAAAGTTAATAAACTGTCGAAATTGCAGTCTTCTTGTAGGATACGACTAACATTAGAAGCACCCTGTTCTAATACCGTTGTGCAACACCTAGTGATTACGAGAATACTGATAAGTTGTCGGCAAGGTCTAGATTAACATGGTGCTTTTCATTTCTTATGGGACTTTCTTAATTCTGTATATATCTACTATGATGGCGTGAATAACCTCCAAATACCGATGCATTTTAAAGACCTCAGTGGGGACGCCATCTACTCCTCTGGCACGATTGGTCTTATGGTCTTTGCAGCAGTCTTGACTTCGGAAAAGTAGATATCAGCAATTGGGTATATCTGGTGAGCTTCCAAACATTAAGGAGATCAGCTGGAGATTCAGCCTTAACCTTGGTTGTTGGTTGGTTATTTCTTTCAGTTAGTAGGTTTTTCCTAATTGAGTATATTCCCCTGCTAAAGGCAGGTTGTTGATCCCTTATTATATAGTTAGCAGGGCTTGCTGGCATTGTTGGTGTTGATGGCATCAACCTGCTCATTGATAAGCTCCATTAGATTATCACAGTACGGTATGTTGAGGGACCTAGATGCATAACTATTTAATTTATTTTAAAATTAAATAGATAAATTTAATTTACTAACAGAGTGGAAGGGTTTACTGTGGAGTGGAAGATCACCCATATGGTGGTGGACGAACAGGCATTCCTTGGCCTAGCACTCCTAAAAGATTCTCCCATTGAAATTATTTTGTAAAGAAAATAATTTCCTTTGGTGACTGTTCAAGGACACTAACATTGCCAAACTGGGAAAGTGTTTGGCTGATCCGTTAGCTTTGCTTTGCGTTGCTCAACCCCATTATGCGACCGATGTTGTGTAAATTTCCTTAATATTAAGTGCTAATCACAGTAAATAAGGAGATATGGAGCTAAGCAATGTTATGTTAAACACATGATAGGAATTGGAATAATTTACACTATATCATCCTATGAGTATGATATGTGTATTATATTAATTATTAGGACGTGCACTCTGTAATATTTTTATAACCATATAATTAACAATAACAATATAATCAACAATGATTAGGATTGCACGAATATTTCAAAATAATATGGAAAAATCACGAATGTTATATATTTCTTTCGGGGGTTGGATAAGAGGGAAATCTTTTGGAAAATTATGAAGTTTCTTCCCCAAGTAGGGAAATTGAATAGAAGGATTTGAACGATAATAATTTCATTACATAATATAATTTCGCCAATCACAAAGTTAAATTACATCTACACCTAGTCTACTACATTTACATACAAACACAATATTGCAAGGAAGGGTTTCAACAGCACTGACACAGGATTTTAATAGAATATAATTATAATTAGTCAGGACCTATGGAACTGTTATCCATAGATTTATTATTTAACTCGTAAGAAGTTCCATTAATTTCTATTCCAGTCTCCGAGTTCGTCTCGTCGACTAGTTGTTTGGAATCATCGGGGGCTACTGCCGGTAAACCGTTCGTAACGAAAATCGATGCTTTCTCCCTTCGCTCCCTCGCTCGTCGATTTTGGAACCAAATCTTTACCTAAAATTTAAATTAAATAGTATATTAATGAGGTTCAACTGATAACAATAACCCCCACCGTTTACAAACAATGTTGTTGGTGTAGATAAATGCTCAACAGCTGTCTCATAAATATATACTAACTCTATTCTCAGTTAGATCGAGACGTCTGGATATATCGGCAACGTCAAGGCTACTAAGATATTTGGCCTGTCGGAATTTCAGTTCGAGTATAGCAACTTGCCCCTGGCTGAACGGGACGCGAGGATTCCGGCCCAGTTTTCGTTTTCGGTCTCCACACCTTTTAGATCCTATGGGGAGGAGGAGGAGGGGGATTATAATATTTATAGATATCATATTAATCGAACCTGTTTATTTTCTCCAAAAGTTTCAGATTGTTTTTTTTTTACTTTGAGATACCAAAGGAAATTTAAATTGCACTTTAAATGAAATTTAAATCCTGAAATGTAGTTTCTTATTTCAGGTGATCCTCCCCTATAATTTTTCCCAAAATCCAATTGAGATTGCGGGAGGTTAAACTGACTCTGTTGCAAATATGCCTTGCAATCATATTACGATTCCATGATAAGTTCGGTTGACATTTGAGGAACGATAATTTAGTTTATTAATTATGAAATTAAGCGACGGCTGACCGACAACACGCGTGTCCAAATATTTACTCGTCTCGGATCACAAATCCCCTTGAACCAACACAGACTCGTTTGTTATCCAATTACTTCAAGGTGAACAGATGTTGTCAACGATCCCTTCACCGACATTATTACGTCGGAATTTGTCTGGTTGACTTATTAAAGGCTAATTTATTTTTTTCATTATCCGATCTGCTTTGAATGAACTATTGTCGCGTCGCGGATACATAGTTAAGATAATAATATTCCCCTGGTTCAGGGGGTTAAAGTAATTAGCGGAAAAAATTATTCGCTCAAGTTTAACTTTAAAAAAATCAAGTCATCCTTGAAAGGAGAAAATCTAAATCTATATTTGAAATCTTTACCCGAAATCTATTATATTTCCTTTATTTACATTTACATTTCATTTATTAATCAATGATATAAATTTTTTAAACTAAATAGTTTGCAAAATTATTTGCGCTGAGATTCAGTGATATCGAGAGGAAGAAAGTCAGTTTTTAAGAACAAATTACTTATTATATATAAAAAAAAGAAGAATTTCCTTCTGATCTCCTGATGTAAAAAGATAATAAATCAAAAATAAGAAGATGCAGCTTCGTGCCACCCATTAATTTACTTTGTCGGCAGGTCAACCTATTTAACACCGGAGCATCTATATGTTATGTTGATATTAAAATATATTAAACATATTATGCGTTAAAAAAATGTTCTAGAACAAAAAATAGTTGTTTAAAATAATAATTTTATTCTTAAATTGTTACGATTTCGCTCGAATATATCTCAAAATCAGGGGAAAATGAGTACTTTTTTCCCTAGGGAAAAAATTATCAATAGGATTTCATGATTTTATTTCTTTTCCCAGCGAAAAGAAAAATAAAATATTTTTGGTCGAATTTCTTAATTTTATTACATGTTGAAAGAGGATCGACGTAGAAAATGTTTGCATGTAATTTGCGACTTGAGTTATTGCAACTTTAGTGTCTGCAAGGCGAACTCCAAAACATAACTCAATATCCAATATTGGTTTATATAGTTAAGCGACTCTCCAGTCACGTAATAAATATTCGAGATCACTAAATTATTTAACATTGAGTAAGGCAGCATCAGGAGTTGAAGAGTACAGTAATTTGAATTTAAATATGGAAGCATTATAGTAAAATACTACTTCGTTTTATTTTTTATTTAAGAATTAAGCAACAAAAATTACCAATTTAAGAATAAAATTAATTATTACATGGGAAAAATAACGTAGAACATTTTTTTTCTTTAATAATCTCTACCCTTTATTAACCACGATGGCGCTCGGTTAATTAAATGCCACTAAAATAGTGAAAAAATTTTTCCCGTTGAATTAATAATTATCTCTTTTTATAAACGTTTAACATATTTACTACAGATAAGGGGGAAAACTGGACGCAATAAAAATTCATCCCTCTCCAGGGATAATTGGACGCAAATAACAGCTGATTACTCTCGAAAATAAAATTAAATAAAGTTATTAAAACAACGTGCGACTGTAACCTGCTCCTTTCCCTAAATTGAGAATTTAACATTGAGGCGGGATATTAATTCGCCAAGATGGGATTTGCGTCCAGTCCCCCCCCCCCTCCTGTCTCATTTTCTAGATTAAATTCGAATTTTGCAGTTTGTGCAGAAATCAGAGAGTACTTGAATTTGAACCTTAGTAACACGTACGTAGGTGGTTGGACTTATAGAGTAGTGCTTTACTAAAGGCCTAGATAGGTAATTCATGGCAGACGGTTTTTAAGGCCTTCTGTTGCATATGTACGTTGTGTGTTCTAGAATATAAAAATATATGCGCCTTGGCCTTATTCAATCTTCTCTTATTCTAGAGATAACATAAGAATAAATAAAATATAAAAAATAAGATATTAATAGATTTAAGTGGTCTAACATCCATGTCGAATTAACATAAGAGTTTAAACGGAGCAATGGATTGGGTGGTGTATAGAAAAAACGATCAGGCTTCAGGCTGTCCGGTCATCCGATCTCATTACGGTCATCTGTAAGGAGATCGAACTGAGTTTCGAACAGAAAACTGAGTTTTTTCTCTACACCACCCATCCATTGCTCCGTTTAAACTCTTATGTTAAGATATTAATATTCTCTTATTTTACAGATCGGAGCAAAGAAATAATATGTTGAGTAAAACCTTAGAACGGTGTTATAAAAAATAAATATTTGAAGTATCGTGATTCTGTTGGACTTACTAGAAAGTTTTGGAGGTCGGTATCTCGTGCATTGCAGCCATGAGAACTGAAACTGCGAATCATCAGGAACCATCGCGTTAGATTCCTCGTGTATAGGGATAGCCCCGTTCAGTTCGGCGTTACAGTCCGCAGGAAAGTATCCGGTGGCGCTGCCGGGGACAACGCTACCGGAACGGGAGCCGGGGATGGAGGAACACGAGTCGAAATCTTCGTCGTCGCGATTGGTCGGCGGAGAGTCGCCAACGGGCGAACGGAAGGGGGGTCGGAACGGAGCGGCGGGTTGCGAGGCGTTGAAGTAAAGTTCTAGATCGTTTAGAGCGGTCGATTTGGTAGATCTAGTAATAGAATTGGCGGGTAGAATATTGTTGTACTTGTAGTAAGGGAACTCCGCTTTATATTCGATGGTGCCTCGTTTTTCTACTTTCGGTTTTTTGAGTATTTGGTCTATACCGAACTTTAGAGGGCTGGTGGACCTGTCCGCGGTCCTTTGCATCGTGTCTGCGAGAGCGGGTGTGCCTAGGTAACGAGCCCGCGCGTCGTAGGGTAACATCTGTGTAGCTGGGAATTGGGAGGGAGGCTGGGAGAATGGGTAGAAAGGAATTCTGTTATGGGTCATCGGTAAATGTGATGTGAGTGGGACCCAAGGTAATATCCCGGAGTGGTTAAATACTGGGTGCATTTTGGTTAAGTAAATTAGCGTTAAAATTATTTAAGAATTAATAGTTTTGAGATAGCGAAATAGCAGTTGCCACAAGTTTATCTACTGTAGTTTGAACCATCTCTTTATTTGGAGCCAACGTTGATTGGTTGAGTTATGAGGCAATTGAAAATCAACCAATCAGGATTGGGCTACAAGTTAACCTAACCTGTTGTTATGATGGTGTTTGCTTTATGTTGCCAGTATCAATCACCTAAGGACTCTATTATATCAATAGCTTTTTTGGTTGTATTGGACTACTAAATGCTTTTTAAGTAGCCCTTAATTAAACGTTTTTAATTATCGTGAGTTTGTGCACATGTAACCTGATAAGTAGAAGCTTTTGTTCGTTTCATTAGAAAAGGATGTAACAGGGAACCGACGAGCTAATTGCCACCTGATCCCATGAGGATGTGCATCAGTAACCAGTTATGTAGCATATATTGTGTACCTTCTTAGACAAAATACTCTATTATGATTAAACTGGAATTTGATTACAGAACTATTTTGACTATACCACTTATTCTAGATATATGTCCCTGGAATTAAATTAGTTATCAATGGCGGGATAGGAGCAGAGCAGTTTATAAATGCACGTTATTCTAACCAAAACAATAAACGAAAGTCAATAAATAGCAAGTTTAATGCAGCACACGGCAGTGCGATTCCGTGTCCTCTATTTCATACGGCCAATGATACTACAACGTTTAAAGGTCCACATAATGGGTGATATTAATAATAATAATTATTATTATTTTAGGGGTTAGAGCTTTTCTATGCTCGGCATACTCAAAGCGCTTCCATTATTATTATTGCTTTTCGGATTAAAGGTTTACGCGAAATGGGTCAATGTTTCTATGAAATTGGTCAGGGGCGCAACCACGTTCCCGAAAGTGGGGAGGGGGGGGGGGGGGGGGGGGGGGGGATAAAATAATTTTAGCTGAATACCCCCCCCCCCCCCCCCCCCAAAAAAAAATAGTTTTACAAATCTTACTGATATTTTCATGAAATTGAAACTGAGATGGTTTCACCTCCATCCTTCTTACTGGGTGAATCAGCATATCTTGACACGGGGAATTAAAAAATGTAATCATCAATTATTTTATTTTTACTCCTACCAAAACAATATACTAAATTTACGGGATATGGAAATGCACCTTCTACATCAATCAAGTTTACAGTACTTACTGCCAGTGCAGACTGCAGATACAGTTCACGGGGATTAGTATACACGAATAGAGTTGATATAAGATTATCTGACTTTTTAATTCAATATAAAAAGCGTAAGAAGTACCGGGGACAAATGACATGTTGCCCCCCCCCCCCCCCCCCCATCTGAAAGTGGGAGGGACGTGTCCCCCCCCCGCCCCCCTGTGGCTACGCCACTGAAATTGGTTATGTTTTTCTACCAAGTTGGTCATCTCAAGGGGTAATTTATAGTCTAATTTATATTTAATAGTCCAATAGAATTTAACACAATATCTCGATTATTCATTTGCTGTGTTATCACCCAGATTTACTGAAGCGGCTTCATTTCCATAGTTTCTCTAGCATCTGCTGGTGGTGTTGTCTTACCTTGGTGGACGCCGACCTGCATTATTCATATTCAAAGTTTGCTATTTTTGCCAATGCATACAGCAGATGCTAACAGCAGATGCTAGAATAACGTTATATACAGTTATGATAATATCCTGCTTTAAGGATTCATTAGATCTGGTGGCTCTGCACACAGCAAATTGGTTAATCACGTTACAAAGGAACTGACGAGGCTTTATACATCTGTGGAACCTTAGATATGTTACAAAGGAACTGACGAGGCTTTATACATCTGTGGAACCTTAGATATGTTAAGTCATGAATGATTTAAATTTTCATTTACATTTACTACCTTCCACTACCATCTTGCTTCCATCGTGTTTTACCTTCTATAAGGTGAATATATTTATTTTCCTATTTTCTTGTTTTTTTTCTCTCTTATTTTTGCTTATAAAATATAATGTTGGGTGCAATCTTCGCCCGATTGGGAGAATGGAGAAGGTTAGAGATATGGCACGTTACAGATACGTCTATTTCTATAACCAAAACAATAAACGATGTTGTTAACACTCCTTTTGATAGCGAACATTGCTCGCGGGCGAAGTTTGCTGCGTACCGTATAAGGTGAATGAATATTTTTTTCTTTTTTCGTATTTGCATGTAATTTTCCCTTTTTTTGGCTATGAGTGAATATGACCATTTTTTTAGTGTGCCTCAGTTGCATATTAGTTAGTTCCTGTGTTCTAATATTATGTTAGTCAAAACTTTTAGTTCATCAACTTTGCAAGCAATTTAATATTAAGCCGAGGCCGAACGACGAGGTGAGGAGACAACTCTTCATTGCAGTCTGTCCGCTGTGTAACAACGAATTAAGGAAGAAAAACAGGGCAATCGAGCGAAATCTTCGCATAATGATATCACTGACTACAGGATATAAAACGAGGTAATAGCTTCACTAATAACGGGCTTTCGGCGTCAGTAATGCTCACTAGCCTATGATTTAAACTATGGCACACGACAGAAAGTGAACAACGTTCACTAACAACAGCCAATCATAAGATTAGTTATACCTTCCTCAAAGAAAGGACTGTTTCATTTTGCCTTTAAGAAGGTTGGTGGGACGGCAAGCAGCCTGTCTGACAGTTGGTCTCTTTGAGAGAGTGGTCGTACTAGGCGAAGCTGAATAGGACAAAGCCAAAGTGTTCAATGTAGCAACAATTAAACGTTTACTCATGTGTGCACACGGGAAGTTAGTGGCTTGTTATTAACCAATATGGACAATGGAGCGGCCGAATGTAGACAACGTGGAGCCGACAGGTAGGTACACCGGTTATCGCACTTGACAGTAATTAGTGGCGGCGGCCCCTGTAACCGTATCAGGAAGGTGTATTGGCGTACAACACAACGGTTGGAAGTTAAGTTCAAAGTAAACTAAACTGATATATATAACTGTTAAGGTTTTTATTAATTGATTTACATGTATCTGAATGCTATCGGGTAAATGATTTTCTACTTTTAGGCGGTTGTAGTTTATAGGAATGTGAATTAACTAATTTATGGAATGCACCTCAACTATCAATGATATTTCTCAAAGTTGAAAAGAAGATCAGTGAATACATTTCCTTGAGTTTCATATTCCTCTATGTTCTTGGATGGTTTTACGACGCATAGTGCACTTACTGTTGATTCGCATATTGGGGTGATGTGATCGTATACCAGTTGACTGTTAGTCCGTCGTATAATACTCAGCCATTGCGATCATTTCTGAACCATCGTCGTAACCTCCTGTCGATAAGCAATTTCCAGACGAATAATAATAATATGACGGGCCACAACGGTGCAATCCACCGCAATTACAATCTGGGACAACTAGTACCAAAAATAGTATAAATTGCTCTCACAAAACTGGTTATATAGATGCACTGAATTTTCCATATGCTGCGGGATGGGCAACAATTTTCTGTAAATTCCCTTTCTTATATTTAATTTAAGTTTTTGTTCCAATTTCCACTCGTTGTGGTGGGCAAACCCAACCCAAACAATCCCTTGCATTATATTACAGCGAAATGTTTATGGAAGTGAAGAAATTCGAAATTTTAGAATAACAATAAAATCGTTAAGACACCCTCTATTTACGTAAAAACGATAATCACAGACATTAATTACATGTTAGTATGACGTATGTACGGGTGTTCCATAATATTCCATAATGATGAATGCACCTTAGTGTAATATATCATTCGAAAGATAATTTTAATCTGAGCTTGTATGCAAAAGTATTAAATTTTTAGAGGCTATTCTTTAAACCTATCTTATTTTTCAATATTTTTTATTTAATCACAATTAAAAAAAATATTATTTATCCAGAGTTAGTCATCAGCTTTGCAGCCCGTTTAAACATTTATCACTGCCTGACTTTTGCTGTATTGCAATATATTACAGTATTCATTTACCGGTATTAGTGTTTCTTTTGTAATTTTACTGAATTAGGCCTAACAGAAGTAAATAAAGTGACAAGTTCCAGTGCAATCTTCGATGACTCTGAAGAAAAACGTATGGTTGACAGAATCAGAGATGTTACTTTTAGAGAGGGTCGTGATTCTGTGGCATAATCAAAACTGAACTCAAACCAAAACGGCCCTTCTAAGGGCCAATATCCTTTGCCACTATCGAGGAGCTCCCCGTGCTGCAAAGGGGAATCATGGCTGTAAATCTGATGACTAACGCTGGATAAATTATATTTTTTAAATTGTGATTAAATCAAAAAGGTTGAAAAATAAGATCGGTTTAAAGAATAGCCTATACAATTTATATACTTATGTATTGGACCCTAAATTTTTGCATGTAAGCTCAGAATTAAATTATCTTTCGAATGATATATTACACTAAGATGCATGTCTGGCAGTTTATGCTGGCCAGGGGGGGGGGGATCATTATGGAACACGCATATGCTCTTCCAAATACAAACAGTTTGCGTACAATCATTAATTGCCCCCCTCTCATAAACCTCTTGCGATACTGCCCAGTAATTTAAAGTACATTATTCTTTAAAGTAAAATTGGAAGGGAATTGGGAAAAAGGAAAAAGTAAAAAAGGAATAATTGTTATACTTTCGCACTACAAACAATACACTGTATTCAGGTACAGCTCGCACTCAGACTTACACTCGTACATGTTCACTTAGTGTTTCCGCTTGGGGGGGGGGGGGGGGGGGATGCCAACCCCTCAAATGCTAAGGGGGGGGGGGGGGGAGCTGGCCCCCGGCAGCCCCTTGCATGCGCCACTGCTTAATGTAAACCTTCCTACTCTTTCCTTTATTCTAATTATAAATATTAATGACGAGTAAGGGTCTTGAGCCACGACTAATATAAAATATTGTTAGCTATTTGCTTTTTGCATAGCTGGCCCCTCTGGATATTTACCCTATGGCGTAGTTAGTATTACCATGGAATACTAAATATACACGGAACCAGATAGATGTCCGATTTCACGAGTCATTCTTTTTATTGCTTTAATCTATTGTACTCGATGCATCAATAAAAATTTTGAAAAAAAAATTGGTGGTCATCGATCTCGTTGCCATGGCAACAGACATTTTTCATTTTTTGCCTTTATTTCAACTACGATGAGTGAAAATACAGTAAATATTGCTTCCAAATTTGTTCAAAGGTTAAAGCGATATACATACACTATAGCTTCCGTTTCATCAATAAGTTGCCTGATCTGCTCTGTAACCCATCATTATTTTTCTTATTCCTCCAACCGGCGCTTCAGATCAATTTCCTTCCCTTGTTTCGCTGAGGCGCCTTAAAACCGTCCAACCCAGTCTTGTAGCTTTCTTTCTCAGCTATTAGCTCAGCCAAGTGATTTTTCTGTGCCTTCAGAAACACGTTAATAATTTTTCGTAAAAATTTCGAGGAATAACTGGAGTGAATATCGCAAATTATTGATGTTGTATGCAAAGAATCTACTGGAAGCATTTGTACAGTAGGTACTGAAAGAAAACTTCGGCTGATATGAATTTGTCATCTTTAATATTTTTTTGCAGGAATTTATATGCTAGTTCTAGGTTACCGAGGCAATTACAAACGAAGTTGACAAGATTTTGATGTGGAATGGTTAAACCACGGCGATTTATATCATGTAGAAAGTAGCGAGATGACTCATTAGATGTAGACCCACTTCTCTTAGAATCGCTAATGATGTCATCTGTACCGTTTAAATTACAGTGTAGGCAGTTGACCCCTACTGTTTTCACAATCCATCCTGAGATGTATTCAACAATATCTAGAGATTCTTCATTGACAGTTAGACAACGAAACTCATCTTCATCCACAATTTCAGACATTTCATCGAATAACAACGCGGCTTCATTGTGGTAATCTTTCTTCAACAGAAAGTCGGATACTTCGAGGTCTTCATCTATGATTAGTCGTATTGATAAAATTTTATTGGAGTTTAGTGCGTCACGAAGAGCAATTAGAAACCGGCCACCAGACATTTGTCTATATTTAGAGTAATGTAACTCCAATGCATCGTCTCCAAGGACATGAGTGTTAACAAGCTGTATCCCAGTTCCTCAAACACGAGTTTAAACACTTTCTCTGTATTGCGCACAGTCAATAGGAGGGCGTTAAAGGTTTGAGGTGATAGACCTGGCTTTCCCGAATCTCGCCATGCCTCCACCCAATCGCCAAAAGTATTTCAAGAAACTTCGTCTCTCAATCTGGTCTTTGTGGTGTGTCTCAGTATACATAGTGGATGTCTTCGGATTCATAGTTTTGGTGTTCACAAATGCCAAAAATAACCTCATCAATCGCACAAAATTTGCTGTCGGACTGTTTCTGTCAATATAATATCTCAGAGCACTCTCTGTACAATCGCTGTAAAGATTTAGCATAAGCTGAGTGTTTTGTTTTTTCTATCTGGTTCCGTGTATATTTAGTATTCCATGGTATTACTCAATCATTCTGTTAGTTTTATTTCATTAATTTTAAAGATTTTATTACTGCTTTTATTTCTGAGGTTTTTTTTATATGTTTTTATACACATGTCATTCGTATACACTATATCACTGTTGTTTTATTATTTTATTAGCCTTTATTTATAATTTTTTATAGATATTCTACTTAATAGCAGGATAGGGTACACCATTGGTATAGTTTTTATTTACTATTATTTTTTTTAAATGTTTTTAACATTTTAATACTTTTATTTTAAATTTTGATTTGAGTTAGTTTTGGTGCATTATGAATTTGCGATATAATTTCTAACCATGCTCAACTTCTTCTTCCGGTCTGCCACTTTACACAGCTAATATCTTTATTAAAATAGTCATAACTACTGTACAGTACCATAACGGTATCGGTTTTGTATATATCTTTTTAGGCTTTGAATTGGCTGTTTTAGTTAAATTTTATTAATATTGTGTTTAAAATAATATACCACTGAAGACGCGCGGGAAGCGTGAAATAGCTAAATGGTAAACTAACAATATTTTACGTCATAAATATTTATAATTTGAGTATGCTTACGCCACGAAAGGCATCGTTCCATTACATTAACTCGCTTGATATTAACCGAAGGGCTTCTACTGATGTCAAGAATTGTTTAAATCTAAAAATCAAACAAACCCGTACCGTGATACAAATAGACTATTTTGAAGATTGCCGCCGTGCTGGTTTCCCGCCGCAATTTATGGCAGCACGACTGCAACAAATTATTCAATTGTATCCAACGTTATATAAGGGACTTTTAACGAAAATCTTTCGGCAAGAGCTCAACCTAAAGTATAAATCGCTCAGGAGATTAAAGATTGCGTTTAGCAAATGCCTTTCCCGTCTCGAACAGGATGCTATCAACAGCGGCAACTATATCGCTACGCTGTATCTAAACGCCTGGCTACCTACCATTGGTTGGTGAGCGTGAGTTGGAGGTTGCATGCCAACGTCTGGAATACAAGTTTTCTTTTGAGATGGGACGGGAAGTTATGAGTCGCTATTTAGATACAGCAAATAGACGAGTTCCGTCCAACCAACGATTCCGTGATTTGGACCCCTCCCACCCTCAATCTACGAATCCATTTCCCATTCTGCAGGCACCAGTAAATAACCTTTCTAAAATACTCCTCAACCAGGACCAAAGAAACTTGCTTGGATTGGGGTTTACCTTCATTCCATACCATGGTACAGCGCCCTCTGATGTTCTAGAGGCTAAGATTGACGTAGCCTCAGCAGCAACGAAAATTAGAACTAGATTTCGAAAATTGGTTAATCTACCTATCTATGAACAATCAGCAACGCCCCCTCAAACATCTGGCCAACTGCATCGTGCCACCGAAGTCCCTGTAGCATCAAACACTTCTGCTACTCCCAAGGTTAGTACTGCCACGCAACTAACTCATACTCGTTTGCAACCAACAACGGCCCGCAAAAAACTATTCCCAGCCGCGAATACAGATGCTTATGAACCAACACCCCTTGTGGACGTATTACAGGAGCTGAACAGAGCGAACCCACAGCCGGCTCCACAGACCCGACCCCGGGTAGACTGCAATTTTCACCCAGATTTTCCTTTGCAACTCGACCGCCGTGCTGGAGTTCTCATTCCTGACACACCTTCTTCGCGCAACCGTTCGAGAACAGCACAGGGAATAACAATTTATTGATTATTATTAACCGATAAGAATTTAGCATTCCTTAAAGGTGACAAAACTGGTAATATTATTTTATTGGATAAATCTGCTAAGGAATATGAGATCCTTCGAATTTTGGGTGATAAGAAACATATGTGAAACTACGCAAAGACCCTACTGCACGATTTCGTGTTGAATGCCGATCGTTATTAGATTCCCTTGCTATTGGGAACCAACGGCTTCGCCATCACCACTTCCCTAATACCTTCACTACCGGCCATATCTTTATAATTCTTAAAGACCATAAACCACGTGACGAATGGGTAACCCACCCTAATGGTGCCCTAATCCCAAAAGGTAGACCTATTATATCTAATACGGACGCATTTTTTAAACCCTTATCCAAAATGATGCACCACTACCTGCACCCTTTAGTTACTACTGCCGATAACTATCTAAAAAGCTCTTTGGATCTCAAACAAACCATGCCTACAACAACTAATAATTCCCATTTTACTTTAGTTACTATTGATGTAATCGAAATGTTTACCGCCATCCCTCATGAATTGGGTATTGAGGCTACCATGCATGCACTTTCTGAGGATCCTACGTTATCTGAACGTTCTATTTTTACACCAACTCAACTCGCAGCAATTTTACGGTTTCTTCTATACCACAACTTTTTCTTTTATCAGAATAATGTACTACCTGCAAAACGCAGGAGCACCTATGGGCGGTCACCACAGTAGTGATTATTCTATAATCAGTTCGTACAAAGTACTCAAGAGGGCGATAACTATTTCGCTACGGACTCCTTCATTCTTTCGTACTCTGGTGGATGATAGTTTCGCCATTTACGATGAGCGACTAACTGATGAGCATTTCGAGTTCATGAAGACTGAATTTAACTCAGCTTGTAGGAATTTATATAATATTGATGCCATCCAATTTACAATGCATTACTCCCATGCTAGTGTCGACTACCTCGATCTAACGATTGCTACTAATGCCTACACCCTTAGAACTCGTTTATTTAGAAAACCATGGCTAATAAACTACCTATTATGTACTCTAGTTTCCACCATAAACCTACGTTACGGGCAGTGGTGAAATCTGAAATTTTGCGTATTCGCCGTTTAACTGACTCACACCATTTTTTCACATGTTATAAACACCAGTACCTCCAGTTGTGTGAGAACCGAGGCTATCCGCTGGATTTCCTCCTCTCCCTCCATGCGTCAAACCCCAACACCTCTTGGTCCAGTGCCGATCACACAGCAGCCGTCTTTACCAACGGAGGGGGGATGGTCCATCAGCACTCCAACAAAATTTAAATAAGACTACATCGAGTGGGCCAAAATACACCTCTATATATCTCCCTACGACCCCACAGTTCCTGCCTGTCCTAGAGCCCGTTATCCGCAAATATAATGCTGACTTGCGTTCGCTAGGTATTAGTGTCCAAACGGTCCCGCGTAACCTCCCATCGTTAGGTAAACTGTTGATCACCAAGTCCAAGCCAACTCTGCCTCTTGGTAATCACTCTTGCAATGGGCCTCGTTGCAAATGCTCGGCCGTTCTAGACCAGCGCCGGACACCATGGGGTGACCCCATCCATGGGAGATTTAACTGCAAATCATTTAATGTGATTAATTTTTCAAATGTAATCTGCATCCACACTTGTGGTATTTCGGTAAGACAGAACAGCGTTTACATGAGCGCCTTCGAGGTTACCGTAGTGCCATAATTGACGCAGCTCGCAAGGGGCTAGGAGTCGATTTATCGGGTCCTGAAGTCTTGCTACTGCAACACTTTGCTATTTGTGGGATCGGTGCGCTCAATATTACATGTTCTAAAAGGTTTACTAACCACGAGCGTAGGATTCATTCTGAAGCGGTTCTAATTAACTTGCATCGCCCCCCACTTAACACTGTAGTTCCCCGTATTGGACTGTACTAAAACATGTGAACTTTATTTTGTATATTCTACTTAGGAATTTGTATTAGTCAGTTTGTTTTATTTTATAGTTTATTGTTTTGCTAACTATGTGGCTCGCCCCACATGCCCGCCTTAATGATAATTTCAACTCCAGTCATACAGCTGCTATTTGCTTTTTGCATAGCTGACACCTCTGGATATTTACCCTATGGCGTAGTTAGTATTACTCAATCATTCTGTTAGTTTTATTTCATTAATTTTAAAGATTTTATTACTGCTTTTATTTCTGAGGTTTTTTTTTATATATGTTTTTATACACATGTCATTCGTATACACTATATCACTGTTGTTTTATTATTTTATTAGCCTTTATTTATAAGTTTTTAAAGATATTCTACTTAATATCAGGATAGGGTACACCATTGGTTTAGTTTTTATTTACTATTATTTTTTTAAAAAGTTTTTAACATTTTAATACTTTTATTTTAAATTTTGATTTGAGTTAGTTTTGATGCATTATGAATTTCCGACATAATTTCTAACCATGCTCAACTTCTTCTTCCGGTCTGCCACTTTACACAGCTAATATCTTTATTAAAATAGTCATAACTACTGTACAGTACCATAACGGTATCGGTTTTGTATATATCTTTTTAGGCTTTGAATTGGCTGTTTTAGTTAAATTTTATTAATATTGTGTTTAAAATAATATACCACTGAAGACGCGCGGGAAGCGTGAAATAGCTATATGGTAAACTAACAATATTTTATATTAGCCGTGGCTCAAGACCCTTACTCGTCATTAATATTTATAATTTGAGTATGCTTACACCACGAAAGGCATCGTTCCATTACATTAACTCGCTTCCTTTATTCAAGTATGGGAGTATGGTACACCTTCCTACTCTGTGCTACATTCTGGTAGGGAAGTATGGTACACCTTCCTACTCTGTGCTACATTCTGGTATGGAAGTATGGTACACCTTCCTACTCTTTCCTACATTCTGGTATGGCAGTATAGTACACCTTCCTACTCTGTACTACATTCTGCTAGGGAAGTATGGTACACCTTCCTACTCTGCTACATTCTGGTATGGCAGTATAGTACACCTTCCTACTCTGTACAACATTCTGGTATGGAAGTATGGTACACCTTCCTACTCTGTACAACATTCTGGTATGGAAGTATGGTACACCTTCCTACTCTGTGCTACATTCTGGTATGGAAGTATGGTACACCTTCCTACTCTGTACTACATTCTGGTATGGAAGTATGGTACACCTTCCTACTCTGTACTACATTCTGGTATGGAAGTATGGTACACCTTCTGTTGCCGTTATTCCCGACACCATGGGGGAAAACGCCGATGCTGGAGGCGGAATTTTACAGACCACGGAATCCCGGCCAGTCACCGGATATTGATTGTGGAGAAGGAATGTTCTTAAATGCAAGATTGCGGTTGAGAAAAAGCTGCATTGGTTGGATATACGCTTTAATGTAACTTCCCTACAGTTGAACCTTGATTGAGAATAAATTGGGCTTCCCCAAACCAATATACACCAAATTATTCACAATAATAATACACGACAATATAAATCCCTACAGTAAATTATTTAATTACCCACTGTTCGCTCAGATTTTAGCCTAACTAATGTTCCCCAGATTTTCCCTCGGTCCTAGTCTTGATGCCGTAGTGTCGGTGTCGGTCGACCCTGTCGCGTGTCCGTCCCACCCCTCACGAACCCCGAAGGGAACGATCATCGAGAACCAGTACGGCTTGGCTAGGGGTCTGTCGTGTCGTTTCCCGTCGCAAATCCCTGACACAAGCAGCCGGCGTTCCGATGTCCCTTTCAGGCTCGTAATAACTGCTGTTGGCCAGGGACCGCTAAGGGCAGTCCTTGTCCTTTAGGCCTGGCGCGTGGGCTAGGCCTAATAGTACTCAGGCGAACCTGAATACTGCTTAATTTTGCCTCCCACCCCTGGCCCTTATAAACATGAAATGAGTCCCGTACCCTGTAAGTCGCCCCAATATTCGCCCATAAATCGCCCCCAGTTCATAGAGTGTGCCCAAACCCGTGGTCCCGCACCCAGTAGTGATATCGGAATAATCATTTTAAATAAGTACAAAAAATATTCAACTCGCGTTATGAAAAGTTGAAATACCGCGAACAGTCCCCCCCAATGACCTTCGTGAGGTCTATCGGTAGATTGAGTTTGCGTAGGTCATTCCCATATAAAAAACCCCAAAATTTTAATATTGCATAGTCTTGATTAATTTGGCCTAGAGTTTATATATATATATGTATAAAAATAAGTGTTCAATAAATGTTCCTGGAATATCCCAGTCCACTATTTCTTTCTCTGATACGCCTTTCTCCTCTTCGCCCGTCGACTCTCGTCGATCGCTAGAGCTGGTAGAGGAGCGTCAACATCCATCGTGAGCAACGCTTCGGCTTGTCTCCTGGCGGCTCTTCCTTTCGATGGCAACGGGATCATATCGGTTTGTCGTTCCAACTCGGAGTTGCGAGCCTCAAGGAACCACTCTCCGTCACCGAACTCCTCTTTATACGAGTTTAAGCGTCTAAGGACTTCAAATGGGCCGAATAATCCGGCGCTCAGCAGCAGATCCACATAATGGAAAGGTAGCTTTGCCGTCGTATGTAGGCGCTCCGGGAAGGAAAAATACCCGCACGCCATCTCCTGCGCGATATTCCCAGCGTTTCTCCGCGTTTTGGTCCTTATGTGGCTGTTTGCGTATGTTTCAAACATGACCATATTTCCCATAGCGGTAACGTCTTTGGTAGGACATTTGATATAGCAGCGGGGGCTAGCGGAATGTCCACGGAAACTGCACGTAGTGCAGAGGTTATATAGGATCGGACAGACGGTAACGTCGTGGCCCGATGTCGCGCAGTATGGGCAATAAAGTATCCCGAGGAGCTGGAGGCACGAATCGGTAACCCGATTTCTTTTACCGCGTGGGCACTGCTCCGAACCGCAGTTACCGCACACCTCCAACTGCATCTCTCGACCGGGGAATATCGGAATCGGGACGCCGACGTAATACTCGAGTCGTCGGTCACTCTTCTGAATATTCGCGGTGGCTGGTAGCCCGCGGAAGGCTGGGCTTTTGCGTAGTAGGTCCTCGCTCCGATAACCTTCTTTATGTCCTGCCGGTCTCAACTCGGACGACCGTTTCTGGCGGTGGATCCATTCGGTTTGCTCGGCGTACCAACGGGTTAGTCGCATAGGATCCTGAGGAACGGAGGGTGTAGTAGCCACCGCTGGTCGGCGAAGAGGTGCCGGGGTTTTCGACCGAGGGATTCCGAGGAGATCGTCGGGAGTCGGCGCAGCGCTGGGACCCTTTTCAACCAGTATCGCTGAGCGTGACCGTTGGTTGCTGGTACTCGGAATCTCTGAAGACCAGTCTTCGCCACCCGGGAAAGGATATGATATGGGGATAACCTTTGGCATATATCGCCGAAGTTGCTCAACGCGGAGGTGGTGATTAACTCCCTCGCAGGGCTACCGGAGCCAAGAGGTGAGGAAACGCCCGCTTCCGTCGCAGGTTCGGCGGAGGCAACCCGTTTGGCTGCCGGTTGGTAAGCGGCCTCCGGCTCGAGTTGTCGCTTCGGGGTGGAGAGTAGAATGCCCTCCTGCAGCCATAGTTCTTCCCCTTCCGAAGAAATCAGAGGCTCCTCCGCACCGAGAAGATCGGTAATCGTAGGGATGTCGTAAGGTCCGCTCTCGTCCCAGGAATCGATGACGGCGAGCGTTTTCATCTCTCCCGGTGTAATGTTCTCGACCGCTTTGAACGCGTGGTTTACAACCTCGTTCCAGTCGTAGTCGACGAAGGAAAGAGGAACCGCCATAATGAGGTTATCGAGGGTTTTACAGATAAACTTAGCGACGGTGTATGATTCCATAACAACGTAGATGTAGTTCCGTCGTTCCGGATTCTCCCACTTTTGGTGTATCGTCCACTTTCTCTCCACGTCCTTCCATCGACCCTCTCGCTCGCTCTTTATTTCTAATCCCGGGTATCCACCATATATTTTATTATAATCCCGGAGTTTCTGAGGTTTGAAGTCGATGCCGCCGTTTAGCACAGCGAGGTAGCCAATCCCGGATTTCGTCGGTCTCACCTCTTGGAATCCTCGCATGAACTCGGCGAATCGTAACCAGGCTAATAGCGTTTGAGTGTCGACGCAATGGCTAAGGGCGTTGAGGTCGTCTCGTCGGTCTCTTCCTGAAGGAGCGTTCGCGTAGTCGTTCCGGACGTCCGCCTTTATATCCGACCCGATTTTAATGACGTCGAAGTCGAAGAGGATCTTTTGGATTTCCGGAGGTAGTAACCAGATCGCTCCGGCTGCCTGCACTTCCTGTCTGGGTGTTGGAAATATTCGACACACCAATACCAAACCGTCCAGGGTTCCGAGGACGACGACCAAGGATCGACCGTATTCTTTCGCTCCGTACTTTTCCCGGTAGTCATCGCGATTCTGGATGATCGATATACGTTCCTCTCGTAGCGTCGCCGTACACTCCGACAGGTTTCCCCAGTGTGTGAGGTACGTACTCTTGTCGTCGACGAAACTTTGACATCGCGCCAACGTCATCGCTTTCGAGGTGGGCGTCGCATTTCCCTCGTTGTCGTATATCAAACATCGGGATCTGTAGACGCTTTGCCGGAACGTTTCCCAATACGACAACTCATCCCCTCCGGTAGCCTTTGCGTTCCGAGTTCTTTTCAGTCTCGTACTAGCATCGGCCAACCGGAGGGCTCGTAGATTCCGGGAATCCGGTCCCTCTCGCCCGCAGAATTTGACGTATCGCACATTCTCATTTATTAGGGTGTTCCAATCTGTATCAAAGTTAGGGGATCCGGGTTGTGGATATTCCAGTAGATCTATCGTATTACGTAATTCGCCGATAATTTGGCGATTTGGGTCCATATTTACAATTATGTCCGTTGCAAATTATATCAGTTAATTATAAGTCCAGAAAGTCTGAAACTATAGTGATTGCAGAATAATTCAGTTTATTTTTAATTCAGTTTATTAAATAACATTGCTATATAGGCATCTATCATCTTATTACTAATACATTCAGCATTTACAGTTACTATAGCTATACATTAATATCCAACCAGTTTTTATGACTTTTTATGTCCTCTTCTTTTTTCCAATTCTTTTCTTTAGACTTTTTTATACCTTTTTTTTGTCTTTTTTCATTTCTCATTATTATTTCATCACATTTCATTTATTTCACATTTTCATTTATTTCCACATCATCATTGGGGTTATAGCCCCCCGGCTATCATCATTTGTTATAAGCGCAGCACCAGGGTGCGCATCATTTCATTTTCATCATCATACGCGTCACCATTCGGTTTATAGTAGAGTTGTCTGATTCTTTTCATCTTTTCCAACTACATTCAATCATCTTCTTTGGGAAATCTTTGTTGTGGAAGGGGTGTTACGCGGCAATCTGGGATCTACAGCTGGGCTAGTTACACCGCCTACGCTCCAAACTGCGCACGTAACGGACAATGAAGACGCTGGGAGTGAAGTCACGTGGAATGCACCAGGGACCCACCAGAATAACACTCCCAACAACATAAAGCTCAGTCGACGAAGTCATGTGGGATGGGGTTATGCAACATTCTGGGATCTACAGCTGGACTAGTTACACCGCCTACGCCCCAAAATCCACGCAACGGTCCCACCAGAATAACGCGACTGAGAAACATAAAACCCTCTATCGTCGAAGTCATGTGGATGCACCATGGACCCACCAGAATAACGGGATAGAGGGGGTGTTGCGCGGCAATCCGGGATCTACAGCTGGACTAGTTACACCGCCTACGCCCCGAACTGCGCACGCAACGGACAACATAACATACTACAATGGATACAATGAATTCCACTTCAAATCTTTACCATTTCCAATAATCCAATATCGTTGGTCCCGATGACCAAAATCAGGGTAAACAATACATAAACGACCCTGCGTCAGTCGAAACATCTGCAGGGTGATGCTGGACTCCACATAACACACGAGGAAACACAAATACCATTGCGTGGTTACAGTTGGTTTAAGGGGGGTCCATTTTTCATTGTCGATAAATCACGTTTTAAAGAGTTTGTCAACAGGATGAGAAGGGTTTACACGGTTTTAGCATTGTCACCAATGTCTGCAGCAGGATCTTGAGTAGGGAACTTATCACCTCTCGTAGAGTCACCGCTGTCATTGCCTTCAAGAAGGCACAGCCTCTGGATAGGGCGTTGGTAGTGGCCCTTTGCCGTTCGTATCGTCACAGTCCTCGCAAGTCCGTCTTTGCTCGGTTGTATTGCCACGACTCGCGCCACAGGCCAGTGGACGTGGTCTTTGAGGTCTTCTTTGACCAGCACCATGTCGCCAACTTCGACATTCCTGTAGGTGTTGTTCCACTTCCTCCTGGTCCGGAGGGTTATGAGGTACTCCTGGGCCCAGATTCTCCACCAATGCGCTGCCAACGCTTGGGCCTTCTTCCAATTTGTATGTCTCGCGATATCGTTGGGATCCGGAAACATTGTCTCTGGGAGAACATGAGTTTTGGGTCTCCCCAGTAGGTGGTTAGGAGTGAGGGGCTCCAGGTCTGTGGGGTCGTCGCAGATAAGGACAATGGGCCGGTTGTTCAGGGTAGCCATGATCTCGCAGGATGTTGTGCGGAGGGTGTCATGGGTTACCCGGGTGTCTCCTAGTGCGACGCCATGGATCGTTTTACTAAGTCGATCAGTTTCTCCCATACCCCGCTCGTATGGGGTGCTAATGGTGTCTGGAAATGCCACTGTATCTGGTGTTCCTTCCAGACTTGGGATGCGGTGTTATCGGTAAACCATTCCTCGATCGCCTCTCTAAGTTCTCTTTCTCCTCCCACAAAGTTTGTACCATTATCGGAGTACATGTGACGACATGTCCCATTGTTCGCCACGAACCTACGCAGAGCGTTGATGAATGCGTGTTGCGTAAGGTTTACCACAATGTCTAGGTAGATTGCTCTAGACCTAAGGCAGGTGAAAATGGCTCCCCAGCATTTGATGTTGGATCGTCGTTCGATGACCGTAAACGGTCCAAAACAGTCCACTCCGGTGACGTAGAACGGTGGGGAATCGGGCTGTAGACGGGTGGCTGGTAAGTCGGCCATCTTTTGTGTGAGTGGTGGTGCTAGATATCTTCTGCAGGTAAAGCAACGTTTCAACACTTTCCGGATCAGTGGCTGGATGTGTGTGATCCAATATCTTTGTCTTATATTAGCTATAATCCAGTTCTGTCCTGCGTGATGGTTTTCCTCGTGACATTGTTGAATTAATAGCTTGGCTAGTGTCGAAGTTCCGGGCAGAAGCGCCGGGTATTTAACCTCATATTCGACCGGGGCGTTTGCCATCCGGGTATTCAGTCGGATCAGTCCATCCTCTCCCATCATTGTTCTCAGTTGGTAGACTGGGCTGTCCGGTTTCAAGGTCTTGCCCGCACTGAGTTGTTCCCACTCATCGGGGAAACTTTCTCTCTGGACATATCCAACGATACACTTCTCCACGATAATGAGTTCTTGTATACTCCGTTGAACTATCGGCTTGTTGTCTTTCCACCGTAGGAAGTTGCGAAGGGTTATAACGTGGTGGATGAGCCTGTCTCATTGATGAAGTTCGCTCGATTAACAGATGTAAAGACGCCGCTGGTTGAATGATCGTCGCAACGTTATAGTGCCTGCCCGAGTCCTTTGCAGGCTCAGTCAGACAACTATAAATTTCCACTGCGTTGCTTCTATGGACTTTACGGATCTCTTTGTCGTCCTCGGAGTATTTTCCACTATCGAGTTCGGGGTCGAATCGGGTACTCCATGTTAATTGTGGCTGCTGTAGGAATTCCGGGCCTGTAAGCCAGAGTTTACTTTTACCGAGTTGTTTTGGGGTGGCGCCTCGGCTTGATAAGTTCGCTGGATTTTCTTTCCCGTTTACGTGGTGCCACTGTTCTCGGCCGGTACACTGTTTTATCTCCGCGGCTCGGTTCGCTACAAACGTAGTGTGACGTCGGGATGGAGAGTGGAGATAGTAGAGAACGATGCTCGAATCAACCCAGAAGTGTTGAGATTCGATGGGGATTCGTAGGTTCCGCATGACCATGCGGTTCTGTCTCACTGCCCAAACTGCAGCCTGTAGCTCGAGTCTTGGAATCGTTGCTACGAATTCCCCGGATACTGTCTTAGCTTTAGAAAATAAAAAGCTCGTATCGCCGTTTCCATCGTTGCTTAGTCTTCGTAAGAAGGTGACTACGCCGATTCCGGTATTCGAAGCATCCGAGAAGGTATGGAGCTGGAAGATATCGGTGGGTAGTTTATCGAGGAAGAACGGTCGAGGGATCCGCATAAGATGTAGGTGTTCGAGCTGGTCCGTCCATTTTCTCCATTTGACGCTGAGGTGTGGGGGGAGTTCTTCATCCCATCCCAGTCCTTCTATCCACATTTCCTTAATCAGGTTCATTCTGGCCAAGGTTACCGGAGATATGAAATTTAGTGGGTCAAAGATTGCGCTTTTTATCGCCAAACATCCCCTTTTCGTCATAGGCTTGGGTAGGGGTTTATATTTGAAAATGAATTCGTCTGATTCTATGTCCCATTCAATACCAAGTACACGGTGTTCCACATCCTCCGAATACATTTTGTTGTTGTCCAGTCGGATGTCCTCCGGAAACTTTTCCATAAGTTTTTTGTCGTGGGATCTGATCTTCACGAGCGGGAAACCTCCTTTCTTTAAACATTCTACCATTCCCATTGCTAGCCGATATGCCTCGTCCACATTATCTGCGCCGGCGCATCCGTCGTCCATGTAGAAGCATCGTCGGATGGTTTCTATGATGGTTGGAAGGAACTCGTTTTCGCACATGGTTGCCGTCTTCTTCAGCATGTCACTACATGCTACCGGCGAGTCCTTAGCTCCGAAGATCCTGACGATCATACGCATTACGTCTACATCCTTCATTGTAAGTTGACTAATCTCCAGTTGAGTTAGTGTTTTATCCGTCCATAGGATACATAGACAGTCTGAGTCTCTTGGTAGCGTACGAACCTGGTGAAACATGGCTTTGATGTCGCAGGTGAATGCTATCCGGTTTTCTCTGAACCTGATCAATACGCCGATAAGTGTACTATATATGTTGGGCCCCGTATAAAGCTGACTGTTCAGGGATTCGCCTTGGTACATAGCAGCGGCATCGTTAACTACTCGGATTTTACCGCCCTTCCGGGCTTCTACCACATAGTGGGTTGGAAGATAATATGTTCTTTTACCCCCTTGCAGTTCATTCCGTGGTACCATTTCTGCTAATCCATCCTCGAGATATCCTTTGATTACGGTGTTATATTTCTCTTTTATCTCGGGTTGGTCATTCAGCCGGCGTAGAATCCCCTTAAGTCGCCTAAGGGCCATGTTGGCGTTGTTTGCCATTGGTTTGCTTGGGTCCTTCCATAACATGGGTGAACACCAGTGTCCGTCGTTGAACGTGGCCTGGTCCAGGACATCCATACAATATTGATCCTCCTCGGACGGGTTTTAGTCCTTTTCAGCGAACTCTTGGGTCTCTAGATTAAAGTATTTAGTCATCTCTTGCTGGGTTTTTTCGGTCTCAAGAAATAAATCCTCATCGAGGTCTGTAGCTGAGAAATAACCCACGGATGTTGCATTTTCTTTAATCTGACATTTAGGAAGGTATGTATAGGTGTCGGTAGTCTCTTCCTTGATGCCGCAGAGTGTCCATCCCATTATTGTTCGTTCAGCGTAAAAGCCGTCATCCTGCTTTATAGATCGGGCGACGTCTCCGGTGGGTATGTGTAGTTCAGGTGTATCGAGTCCGATCAGTAGGGTGATGCGGTTTACATCCAACGGCGGGCACCTTAGATCCACGTCGTCTCGGTCCAGCTGTATGAGGGGGGCGTACTCGGCTGATTGTCGGAACCGCACTCGGAGGTCTGTGTGTACTAAGGCGTTCTTGATGGTCAGCTTAACCGTCTCATAGCCCTTCATTACCTCTTCCATCTGGAGTTGCACTTCCCCGGATTCTACCTCTCTGTGGTCGGTGATAGTTTGTATGGGCCGTTTGCAAGGCTCATAGTCTAGGCCGAGTTGCTCGAGGAAATCCCGGTCGATGATGGTTCCGTCCGACCCGTTGTCAAGGAACGCGAGCATCGTCAAGGATTTACCGACCCCTTGAGTTCTTACTGGGATTACTTTGGCGAAGACCATGTAACGGCGATTTATAAGGTTAATCGTGGCTGAGATATTTGTCACTGGTGATGCGTTAGTGGCGATTTTAAACGGGTTGGTTTCTCTCCGTTGGGTTGTCCGGGTTCCTTTAGAAACATGGTTTGTTTCTCCTCTTCGCTTGGCTTCAATCCGAAAGGGGAGGGTGGTGAAGTCGAAGTTCGCGGGGATGTGGAGGAGCGTGTGATGACGTAGGTCGTTACAAACCGCACAACACGACCTTTGGTCGCAATCCCGAATGTAGTGACCTGTTCCCAGACACCGGAAGCATCCTCGGTGTTTCATAATCGCCTCGAAGTGTGGGACGAGTTCGGCAAACTGGAACTTCCTGCAGAATTCAACTTTATGTTTCTCTCCACAATAGAGACAGAGAAGGGAGTTTGTGATGCCTTCCCTCTCGGGTGCCCAATTCGCGAGATAACACGCCCATTCCTCGGCTGATGTTGGTTCCTCGTAGTCTTCATCGTCGGAATCCTCGGCCATGGTGATAGCCATCGTGCTCACCGGAGGGGGGCGGAATCTCGGCCTCTGAGTGGGTGTCTTACTCCTGGAGTTGTTCTCTATTGCGTCCAACTTGGCGAGACTCTGTTTCGAGAACATCGAGTCATTCATGGCTTCGGAGATATCGTCCAGGAATCCCGACATTTCGAGGAAGCTGGGGTCTTGATCTGGATGTCTGCGCCGGAGATCTACGCATTTATAGGCCCACTTACTTTGCAGCCATCCGGGGAACTTCCGGGCGATCTGTCGGAGGTTTAGAATGTTGTTCACCTGGTCCTCCTTATTTAAAGGTTTCAGAGTGTAGTAGGCATCCTTCATGGAATCTGAGAATTCCTGGATGTTCTGTGGGTCCCCTAGTGATCCCGCGTCCTGTATCAGTTTCTCTGGAGTTTTATTAATTATAGTCCCGGTATTTCCGTATCTTTTGTCTAGAGTTTTCCATGCATCGTAGTATGCTTCATGAGAACCTCCCTCAAAACAAGCGATGATTCGGCGTGGTTTGTCACCCAGGTATTGTGATAAATATACCAGTTTCTGTGCGTCGGCTATGTCCGTTGATCCAATCTGCGCAAAGAACCGTTTCTTGAATCTGAGGTAATCGACGGGATCTCCTTCGAAGGTGCGGATCTCCATCTTGGGCATGGAGAGGCGGTTTTCCAATGCCTGGATAATGCCGACGTCGTCCGAACTGGAGTGGTTTGGAGGGTTATAGTTATTGGCGCTCTCTCCCATACTCGATGGATCAATGATAGGTGGAATCTTAATGATGACACGACTACGGGTTTGTGGTGTGGATGTAAACGGGTTGTTGGATCGGGGAGTAGCGATCCGTTCCGAGTCCTTTTCAGGCTCGTACTTGGGGACGCTCGGGATCGTGGGGTTAGCTGGGATATAAGGTTCCTCATTCTTCAGCGTAACCGGTGGGGGATGGAATACCGGTGCTTGTGCCGATAACGTAGACTGTATGGTAGGCGGGAACTCGGGTTTCGGGGGTTTCACCGCTGGTGTCGTTAATGACTTTTCTAATTCTGGTATCGGTATTGGTTCATAATTCTGATCTATATCCCTTTCCCAGTCCTCGTAGAGTTGAATATCTCATTCTATAAGTGCGGCTTCGTACTCCGCGAGTTTCGCAACATCCGCATTCTTTTTGTGTATGAGAATCGCTTGGGCCTCGGCGTGTTGTTTACACATTTCAGCTTCCCATTTACGTTGTTCGATCTCTTGTTGGGCTTCTCGTCCACGTTGTTCAGCTTCCTGTTCACGTTGTTTAGCTTCCCATTTACGTTGTTCAGCTTCCTGTTCACGTTGCTCGGCCTGTCATTTGGCCGCTTGCTCGGCCTCTTGTTTTTGCATTTCGGCGGCTATTACATCTTGCTCGGTTCGCAGTTGAACATACTCATCTTCCATCCGAGCTTTGAGGGCTAATGCCTTCTGTTCTCGTAGCTGATCTCGGAGTGGCGGCCCCCCCTGAGAACTGCGTGCTGAGCCGGATATCTCGCTCCTAGCGCTGGAGCGCTGGTGTCTTGAGGACCCCGTTCTCTTTCGATGAATTGTGGTCCTGGTGTTGGAGGTTCGCACTGATTCTGCGTCCGTTCTTTCAGCTCTCTTGTAGAACTGTTCCTCGTAGCCTCTCACGAGGCTGAGGGTTCTCCGGTGTTGTTTGCGGAATTCGTCTAGGCGTGCAACGTGTTCTTCCAATTTGGGGTAGTTTACCTAGTCGATGGTGGGGATGAGTTCTTGGTACGCCTGTATCATTCTCTCATATCGTTGTAGAATACTTCGGATATTCTGAAGCTGAGTTTGTATCTCGTTGAGGGGGGTTTCGACTCCCTTGAGTTGTTTCTCTATGCGTTGATACGCTCGTGTGACTCCGCCTTTGAGAGCACCTAGTCGACGGGCCATGTTCTTGACGTTTGGTACCTCGTCGGCTTCCGAGTCTGTGTGGTGGTCCATCTCATCGGTATCGGATACGTTATTCATTGTCATTGTAGCGCCTCGTTGATAGCTAGATGTGCGATGTCGTAAAATAGTTCCTCGTAGGTGTTGTACTCAGCCTGGACCACCCGAACGGTAATCCTGAATTGTCCGACGTTCGTTCCTTGTACTTCAACCTCGACGTGCCAGATTCCTGGCTCAACTTGGATTATATCAATGGGTGTGATCGATACTTCCATTCCCTGTTAACAACTCTCCAAATGTGTGATCTGCCGACTACGAGTTGGTTAGATCGAGTTTGTTGATTTATTAGACCACGACTTTGTCTTAACTCAAATACCAGAGTTTCCTCGTAGTGGGTGCTGGTAAGCACGGAGAGATTTTGAAGAGTATTGTAGGATTCCCAACTTCCACCAGTTGAAGTTGGCCGCGATTTTATTTTCAATTTTGTTGCCGTTATTCCCGACACCATGGGGGAAAACGCCGATGCTGGAGGCGGAATTTTACAGACCACGGAATCCCGGCCAGTCACCGGATATTGATTGTGGAGAAGGAATGTTCTTAAATGCAAGATTGCGGTTGAGAAAAAGCTGCATTGGTTGGATATACGCTTTAATGTAACTTCCCTACAGTTGAACCTTGATTGAGAATAAATTGGGCTTCCCCAAACCAATATACACCAAATTATTCACAATAATAATACACGACAATATAAATCCCTACAGTAAATTATTTAATTACCCACTGTTCGCTCAGATTTTAGCCTAATGTTCCCCAGATTTTCCCTCGGTCCTAGTCTTGATGCCGTAGTGTCGGTGTCGGTCGACCCTGTCGTGTGTCCATTCCACCCCCCCCCCCCCGAACCCCGAAGGGATCGATCATCGAGAACCAGCACGGCTTGGCTAAGGGTCAGTCCAGTCGGTAGACTCTGTCGCGTATCCGTACCACCCCTCTCGAACCCCGAAG
Organism: Nemertoderma westbladi; assembly: GCA_032718475.1. Lineage (NCBI taxonomy): Eukaryota > Metazoa > Xenacoelomorpha > Nemertodermatida > Nemertodermatidae > Nemertoderma > Nemertoderma westbladi. Next base: position 18,179 of record JAUCBJ010005675.1, on the reverse strand, counting down.
GGATCGGTCATCGAGAACCAGTACGGCTTGGCTAGGAGTCTGTCGTGTCGATGGACCCGTTCGCGTGTCCATCCCACCCCTCACGAACCCCGAAGGGAACGATCATCGAGAACCAGTACGGCTTGGCTAGGGGTCCGTCGGTTCATCGCAGAGACCCAACCTCCTAGGCTTTCCGAGTCCTTATTCAGGCTCGTAGTCGCTTCGGCGGCCGAGAAACTACTCCGAACAGGCGGTAGGCCAGTAGAGTCCAGTCCTTTGTCTTTCGACCCCGTCGCGTGTCCGTCCCACCCCTCACGAACCCCGAAGGGAACGATCATCGAGAACCAGTATGGCTTGGCTAAGGGGTCTGTCGTCGGTTCCAGTCGCAAATCCCTGGTACAAGCAGCCGGCGTTCCGATGTCCTTTTCAGGCTCGTAATAACTGCTGTTGACCAGAGACCGCTAAGGGCAGTCCTCGTCAAACCCTTCCTCTGTTAGTCAGTAGACCCTTTCGCGTGTCCATCCCACCCCTCACGAACCCCGAAGGGAACGATCATCGAGAACCAGTACGGCTTGGCTAGGGGTCTGTCGTGTCGTTTCCCGTCGCAAATCCCTGACACAAGCAGCCGGCGTTCCGATGTCCTTTTCAGGCTCGTAATAACTGCTGTTGGCCAGGGACCGCTAAGGGCAGTCCTTGTCCTTTAGGCCTGGCGCGTGGGCTAGGCCTAATAGTACTCAGGCGAACCTGAATACTGCTTAATTTTGCCTCCCACCCCTGGCCCTTATAAACATGAAATGAGTCCCGTACCCTGTAAGTCGCCCCAATATTCGCCCATAAATCGCCCCCAGTTCATAGAGTGTGCCCAAACCCGTGATCCCGCACCCAGTAGTGATATCGGAATAATCATTTTAAATAAGTACAAAAAATATTCAACTCGCGTTATGAAAAGTTGAAATACCGCGAACACCTTCCTACTCTTTACTACATTCTGGTATGGAAGTATGGTACACATTCCTACTCTGTACTACATTCTGGTATGGAAGTATGGTACACCTTCCTACTCTGTGCTACATTCTGGTATGGAAGTATGGTACACCTACTCCTACTCTGTACTACGTTCTGGTATGGCAGTATGGTACACCTTCCTACTCTTTCCTACATTCTGGTAGGGAAGTATGGTACACCTTCCTACTCTGTGCTACATTCTGGTATGGAAGTATGGTACACCTACTCCTACTCTGTACTACGTTCTGGTATGGCAGTATGGTACACCTTCCTACTCTTTCCTACATTCTGGTAGGGAAGTATGGTACACCTTCCTACTCTTTCCTACATTCTGGTAGGGAAGTATGGTACACCTTCCTACTCTTTCCTACATTCTGGTATGGCAGTATAGTACACCTTCCTACTCTTTCCTACATTCCGGTATGGCATTATGGTACACCTACTCCTACTATGTACTACATTCTGGTATGGCAGTATGGTACACCTTCCTACTCTTTCCTACATTCTGGTGGGGAAGTATGGTACACCTTCCTACTCTTTCCTACATTCTGGTAGGGAAGTATGGTACACCTTCCTACTCTTTCCTACATTCTGGTATGGCAGTATAGTACACCTTCCTACTCTTTCCTACATTCTGGTATGGCATTATAGTACACCTACTCCTACTCTGTACTACGTTCTGGTATGGCAGTATGGTACACCTTCCTACTCTTTCCTACATTCTGGTATGGCATTATGGTACACCTACTCCTACTCTGTACTACATTCTGGTATGGCAATAATGGTGGTGCACCTTCCTACTCTGTGCTACATTCTGGTATGGCAGTATAGTACACCTTCCTACTCTTTCCTACATTCTGGTATGGCATTATGGCACACCTTCCTACTCTTTCCTACATTCTGGTATGGCATTATGGTACACCTACTCCTACTCTGTACTACATTCTGGTATGGCAATAATGGTGGTGCACCTTCCTACTCTGTGCTACATTCTGGTATGGCAGTATTGTACACCTTCCTACTCTGTACTACATTGTGGTATGGAAGTATGGTACACCTTCCTACTCTGTACTACATTCTGGTATGGAAGTATGGTACATCTTCCTACTCTGTACAACATTCTGGTATGGAAGTATGGTACACCTTCCTACTCTGTACTACATTCTGGTATGGCAGTATGGTACACCTTCCTACTCTTTACTACATTCTGGTATGGAAGTATGGTACACCTTCCTACTCTGTACTACATTCTGGTATGGAAGTATGGTACACCTTCCTACTCTGTACTACATTCTGGTATGGAAGTATGGTACACCTTCATACTCTGTACAACATTCTGGTATGGCAGTATGGTACACCTTCCTACTCTGTGCTACATTCTGGTATGGAAGTATGGTACACCTTCCTACTCTGTACAACATTCTGGTATGGCAGTATTGTACACCTTCCTACTCTGTACTACATTCTGGTATGGAAGTATGGTACACCTTCATACTCTGTACAACATTCTGGTATGGCAGTATGGTACACCTTCCTACTCTGTACTACATTCTGGTATGGAAGTATGGTACACCTTCCTACTCTGTGCTACATTCTGGTAGGGAAGTATGGTACACCTTCCTACTCTGTGCTACATTCTGGTATGGAAGTATGGTACACCTTCATACTCTGTACAACATTCTGGTATGGCAGTATGGTACACCTTCCTACTCTGTACTACATTCTGGTATGGCAGTATGGTACACCTTCCTACTCTTTACTACATTCTGGTATGGAAGTATGGTACACCTTCCTACTCTGTACTACATTCTGGTATGGAAGTATGGTACACCTTCCTACTCTGTGCTACATTCTGGTATGGAAGTATGGTACACCTTCCTACTCTGTACAACATTCTGGTATGGCAGTATGGTACACCTTCCTACTCTGTGCTACATTCTGGTATGGAAGTATGGTACACCTTCCTACTCTGTGCTACATTCTGGTATGGAAGTATGGTACACCTTCCTACTCTGTGCTACATTCTGGTATGGAAGTATGGTACACCTTCCTACTCTCTACTACATTCTGCTATGGAAGTATGGTACACCTTCCTACTCTTTCCTACATTCTGGTGTAACAGTATTTTGTACACCTTCCTACTCTGTGCTACATTCTGGTATGGCAGTATGGTACACCTTCCTACTCTTTCCTACGTTCTGGTATGCCAGTATGGTACACCTTCCTAATCTTTCCTACAATCTGGTATGGCAGTAATGGTGGTATAACTTACTACTCTTTCCTACATTCTGGTATGACAGTAATGGTGATACACCTTCCTACTCTTTCCTAAATTCTGGTATAGCAGTATGGTATACCTTCCTACTCTTTCCTGCATTCTTGTATGTCACTGTTGTACACCTTCCTAATCTTTCCTAGAATCTGGTATGGCAGTAATGGTGGTATAACTTACTACTCTTCCCTACATTCTGGTATGGCAGTAATGGTGATACACCTTCCTACTCTTTCCTAAATTCTGGTATAGCAGTATGGTACAGCTTCCTACTCTTTCCTACATTCTAATATGGCAGTAGGATACACTTTCATACTCTTTACTACAGTCTGGTATTTCAGTATGGTATACATTCTTACTCTTTCCTACATTCTTGTATGGCAGTAATGGTGATACACCTTCCTACTCTTTCCTAAATTCTGGTATAGCAGTATGGTACACCTTCCTACTCTTTTGCTACATTCTAATATGGCAGTAGGGTACACTTTCATACTCTTTACTACATTCTGGTATTTCAGTATGGTACACTTTCCTACTCTTTACTACATTCTGGTATGGCAGTATTGTACACCTTCCTACTCTGTACTACATTCTGGTATGGAAGTATGGTACACCTTCCTACTCTGTACAACATTCTGGTATGGAAGTATGGTACACCTTCCTACTCTGTGCTACATTCTGGTAGGGAAGTATGGTACACCTTCCTACTCTGTACTACATTCTGGTATGGAAGTATGGTACACCTTCCTACTCTGTACTACATTCTGGTATGGAAGTATGGTACACCTTCCTACTCTGTACTACATTCTGGTATGGCATTATGGTACACCTTCCTACTCTGTACTACATTCTGGTATGGAAGTATGGTACACCTTCCTACTCTGTACTACATTCTGGTATGGAAGTATGGTACACCTTCCTACTCTGTACTACATTCTGGTATGGCATTATGGCACACCTTCCTACTCTGTACTACATTCTGGTATGGAAGTATGGTACACCTTCCTACTCTGTACTACATTCTGGTATGGCAGCATGGTAGACCTTCCTACTCGTTCCTACATTCTGGTATGGCACTATGGTATACCTTCGTACTCTTTTCTACATTCTGGAGTGGCAGTATGGTACACGGTCCTACTCTTTCCTACATTTTGGTGTGGCAGTATTTTGTACACCTTCCTACTCTGTGCTACATTCTGGTATGGCAGTATGGCACACCTTCCTACTCTTTCCTACATTCTGGTATGCCAGTATGGTACACCTTCCTAATCTTTCCTACATTCTGGTATGGCAGTATGGTACACCTTCGTACTCTTTTCTACATTCTGGCATGGCAGTATGGTACACCTTTCTACTCTTTACTATATTCTGGAGTGGCAGTATGGTACACCTTCCTACTCTTTCCTACATTCTGGTATGCCAGTATGGTACACCTTCCTAATCTTTCCTACAATCTAGTATGGCAGTAATGGTGGTATAACTTACTCCTCTTTCCTACATTCTGGTATGGCAGTAATGGTGATACACCTTCCTACTCTTTCCTGCATTATTGTATGTCACTGTTGTACACCTTCCTACTCTCTCCTACATTCTAATATGGCAGTAGGGTAGTTAGTTAGTTGTTTATTGACATAATTTTTGAGATGGAAACTCGCATGTAATTCAAACCCTTCACCAATAAAGACACACACATTGATACTTTGGCTACATACGTTAAATGCAATAACACTTAAAATACTTAAAATACACACTTAAAATTAAGTCCAATTATACGCCGCTTCGTAATGCAAAAATGCGGAAAAAAAAAGAAAAATTCAATATATGTACATAATGCTCGTTTTTGTTCGTGTTCGTGAAATTGGCTATATTTAATGAAATGTATACTTAATTATTTGATTTATTATTAATTTACGGTTATTTTAATCCCTTCCTTGTTATTAATTTATACTTGTGCGGGCTCTAATACTTTAATAATTTTATGGCACATTGATGCGGATCGGGTTCCGAGGTTATCAAATACTCTGGATAGGGATGACGATGGTGGTGGAAAGTCAAAATCCAAGCGAATACTTTCGTTAATGGGCAGACAAAGAATATGTGATGATCTGATTGGGTAGAACCACATAAGCATTTACCAAGACCATCGAAGTATCTCCATTGGTAGCCGATGGGAACTCAATCTGATCCTTGAAAATGAGATTCTCTCCCACTCGGGTACATTAGGGTCAGAGTATAATTCATGGGGTTTCTGAGTTGGGTTGTATGCCACATATTTCACACACCTTGTCGTTATGGCTGTAAGAGTTCGATCTTTTGCAGCTTGGAGTTCCGACATGACATGACCCGTATCTATTAGCTCTTTGGCGTATTTTCCCATTGGTGAGTTTACTGATGTAGCTTCGTTCATAATGTAGTTATGATAACTGTCTTTATATCCAGGCCGTGAGGACAATGACCTCAGGAACTTTAACTGCCGATTCTTAATGATACTCTTGACATGTTCAGTGCCAGTTTCAATAAGGACGAGATCATTTGGTGTTGTTAATCGAACTGAGAGTAGTTGTTTAAGCGTTCTGTAAAACACTGAAACAATTGGTTTGATGTTATTACATAACCATGTTTCGCATCCGTATAATAGCGAAGATTGGAGAGCAGCCTGCCATACTGACTTCTTCACGGTAAAGGGAGCGTCACAGTTTTTGCCGAGGAATGAAGTGAATTTGTGGTAGTTACCAATACGCATCTTAATTTCGTCATCAATTTGAACTGCTACGGGGTGAATTGATATTAAAGATCCCAAATAGACATAGGAGGATACAATTGGAATTGTGATGTTCCCTATCAAGATGGGGATTCTGTCGCTATCGAGAGTGGATGAGGTCAGAAATTTCGACTTTTTAGGATGTAAAGTCATTCCAATTTCATCGCATACATCTTTGAGGATGTTAAGTTTATCAGTTAACTTTGCTCGGGAGGTAGCCAATACACATGTGTCATCCATTAATAATGTTCCATGAAGAGAATCTAGCCAACTGTCCTTTCCTAAACGATCCATTTTTGTAATTGTAGGGTCTATGTGTGTACAAAATAGTGGACAGCTGGAAGGCTTACCCTGTCCTACACCACCCGTACTCTCAAACGTTGTGTTGCCTATTACATTTATAGTCTCCTGCATTGATACTGATAAAGCCATAAGAAACCTTCTGCCACAACCCATCTGTTTCAATCTCCTGAGTAAGACTATCCTGTCAACTTTGTCATAGGCCTTCTCGTAGTCGATGAAGGCAATGAATAACTCTCGCTTTGTTTTGATGGCAATATCGATTGCCAAACGAACACACAATATCTGTTCAGTACAGCCTCGTCCCTTCTGTGCGCCTGCCTGATATTGTGACGGTTTCGACCATAAATTAAAACGCTCAGTAAGGACGGAGTCGTACAATTTAGACAAGGCCAGAGTGACCGAAATTCCCCGATAATTCTCTGGTAGTGACTTAATTCCTTTCTTATAAATCGTAACCATCAGGGAAGTGGACCAATCTGTGGGGTATGGGACCTTACCAGTGAAAACATCGTTAAAGCATAAAGTAACTGCAATTAGCCAGTCATCGCTTAATAATTTGAGGATTCCTGGAGGTAGACCATCTATTCCTGCCGATTTTGAAGCTTTAAATTTCGCTAAGCAGATTGAAACTTCGTTCGGGTTTATATCGCTGTCTAGAATTGGAATAAAGATTTATATTGACTTTATTTCGTTGTTAATTACATCTGTGATAGATTGTGCATGTTCCTGAGAAGATAACAGCTGCTTGAAATAAGCGGCAAATTGCTCACGCACAGTTCAATTTATTTTGTAATACTACAGTATATCGCTTTTTCTTTTACTCGGATTTAACCGAATTGAGCGACAAAAAAGTACCTATTCTATGTACTATAATATATTCTCTCGACCCTTTATTAACATCGCTCGCGGTTGGTAAATAAAATGCCTAGATAATAGTGAAAAAAAGTCTACATTTTTTCTCATGAGTAAATAAAAATTTTTCATTAATATAAATTATTACTAATACATGCATAGTTGAACCTTTTTAATTTAAGTCAGTGCAATTTTAATTTTCATTCGTTGCAAATTAACTTACACCACCCCCATGGCGGTATCCCCACACAGACGGCACCTACAGTCAATGTCTGGGGCATGATATCCCGTTGTACAACAGATCAAGTGGTGGAACCCATGGCAACTAAAGCGGGTTGTCACTTGGCGTAGGGGTTGGTTGGACTCTGTCCAGCTTCTGTTTGTAAAACCCGGTGATTGCCAGAATTCAGGAGGAATTTCGGCCATTTTAGTCGCTTGGAGTTCGATGTATTGTTCATAGGCCAATGTTCTGGGTAGATTTAATGTAAGCCGAGATTCGACACAGCACAGAAGGGTTCATGTAGATGAAGGGTGAGAGCAAGTCGGTTTTGTGTCGATTTATGGAGACACATGCAGCGTTCATGCAAACCGCTTTAATTTTGTATAATTTTTCAAAGTTTGTTGGCGTGAGGAGGCATGCCCAGTATGTTTGAATGGCGAAACGGATTATTGGTCTTATTTTGATATCAAACAGTTCGGCTGCTGTTTTAAGTGAGAGACTGTGGGAATTTTTAATTGAATGGATTCCCTTTTTAATGCTTTGCAGGTTTTGATTGAAATGCGCTTCGAGAATGATAGAGGTGGTGTTAAGGTCACTCCGAGATGTATACATATTAGTGATATTGACTCGATTGCCGCGATAATTGTAGGAGTCGGGACGAGCAAGGCGACCACCGCCTCGTTGCAATTTAATCACCTCTGTTTTTGTGAGGTTAACTTCGAGTCCATTTGGACCACTTAGAAAGAGCATCAAGTCCCCTCTGGAGTGTTTTGCGGGAATCAGTGTAGAACACGACATCATCAGCGAAGAAATGGATTATGATGCAGAATGCAGCTTCTTTAATCCATGACCCCAGATCAAGTTTGTAGAGGAAGAATGAACATGAGAGTAGCCTCCAACTCCAGCTCCATGCTGGGCTCTAACTGCTGAAGACAGCAAATCTCTGGATGGCACATTGACAAGAATGATACGCCGGGTTCACTGTGTCAAGTACAATGCACACATCTCCAACCAGACACTATATAACATTGGGGGTCTCTCATTGGTTACCCCAAGCTTGACACTAGAACAAAGCCACCGCCGCTTTACAGGACATTGCTTTCGCCGTGAGAACCAGCCAGTGCATAAGCTTGTGCTTTGTTGGCCTCATGGAGTGAATAATCATGGTGGACAGCCCATGATTTTCTTGAGACGCATCTTAAAGGACACTGACCTTGAATATGCGGATGATCTAGCAAATGTCATGAGTGATAGGGAGTTGTGGCGGCGCAATTTTGTAGACAAGCCGACATATCATTTTTAATATATATGTAATATATATATAATGCAGCTGAAATGCACCATGCCGATCCTAGTAGTAGTAGTAGTAAAAAATGACTGAGTAGAAACATTTTAAAATATGCTACCATTTTTTTCAGAAAATTTGAATAAAATTGGTGGGAAATTCAAATTTCATTTTTGCTTTGAAAAATATCACAAGAACTTCAAATAAATATATATATAATTTCAATCTATATATACAAACAAAACACTTTTTAATCATCCAAAAACTGGAGGTGTCTCTTATAAGGTAAAGTCCCCCCTTGAGATGGGAGGCAAGTAAATTTCGATAAAAAGGTATTCGGTATAAATAAAAAAAAAGTATGTAAAAAGAGGTATGGAGATACAACAACTAGCAACAATATAACATATCATATCATAAGCAATAATATATCGCCAAAATCATATTTAATTATCTTATATTTTATGAAAATTTAGATTACTCATATATGTGCACATTTGTCGTATATATGTTTATCCTCTTCCATTTAAATGACCTGGACCGATGTTGCTATCCTTCGTTTTTTTATTTCGTCAAATCGGAATCGAAATTGGGTTTTCATTACTAACTTTTCCTCTTTATTCATAAATTTCCCGATTAACTAATATTCTGAAACATCTACACAGTAAATTCTCATTAATTTTTGGAATTATATATCCATAATCTGCTTCATTCTTGAATAATTTACAACTGTAAATGCCAGTATATGTTCTTTCCTCATACAAGGTATGGACTGGACATCTTCAATATTGTGTGGTTTGTTTTCTTCAATACTATTTGTGTTCCTGTTTACCATCCGTGCGGCCCTGCATTTAAAGTCTCCCTCCACGGTAACCACTAAGGCTTCTTCTCGTCTGGTGAGTAAATAATAAGAGTGCATCTGGAATCTAACGAAGTCATCATGTTTCAGCATCTTTTGGAGTCCATTAATGTGCATGTTAGAAGGCACAGTTAATGAAGAATAACAACGGCAAAGTGTCAATCCGCTTATTATCGGTACAGTAAACCAATAACTCTCATCTTTCGAAAGTAATTTTACTTGTCCTTTGTATGTTTTATCATCCACTAGCATATAACATTTATCGATTATGTTACTTATCCGTTTGCATTCTCCATCTTTGTTAAGGTTAATATTTTTAGCTACCTCACATGAATCATCATCCTCTATTGTAACACCTGTGGCATAACGATACCCACTTGTCCTGTGTATGTTTTACCATCCTCTATCATATCATACTTATCTGTTTGTCTTTGCACACGTTTGCTTTCTCCAACTTGGTTAAGGTTAATATTTTTAGCTACCTCACATGAATCATCATCCTCTATTGTAACACATGTGTCCTTTCGACAACCTACTGGATTATTATAACTATACTGGAATAAAAGCTTTCTGACTTGAATAGACAGGATACGGCATCTCTTATTAACATGGATGTTATTATCACGAAAGTATATTGTGTGGCAAAGTTCCATCACAAAGTTCCATGTAATTTTTTTTATCAAATGGAATAGTATATCCATATTTATCATTATCATTATAGTATGTACAACGGCCGGTATAAGTTATGGTCTCCTCTAATTATGTTAGGAAGTTTATATCTATATGAGCCGCAATAATTACATCCTGGAACACTAACCCATGTTGCTCCATAAACATTTATATCATTTCTATATTTTCTAATTTCGCATTGAAATATAACAGCGTCACCCTCCTTCAGAATTTTGTGGTATCCATCAATATGAACTTTTGACTGAAAAAAAGGCACAGCTATCTTACCGATATCCGGTTCTATGTACCCATGTTGTTCATCAACATTAAAAGAATCACACCGACCATGGTATGTTTTGTTCTCTTCCAACATGTCCCGCTGTGGTGGACACCACTGCCTTGGCGGACATTCTGTTTGCCTAATAAGAGCGTTTGGGTGTGTTTGGGTGATGGCTTGACGCAGTCCCTCCTGTTGAATACTGATAGGGTGTAGTGGCATAAAGAATTGTTGACTATGTTCTACTCCTGGTTGCATATAGTGAGTTGGAAGTCCCAATGGTGGCGTATAAGGAGTTTGAAGCTCACTTGGTTGCATGGTGGGAGAGAGAAGCCCTCCAGGTTGTATATAAGTAGTTGAAATATCTCTCGGTTGTATAACTGGAGGTGTACCTGGTTGCATGAAGGGAGATAGAAGCCCTCCTGGTTGCACATAGGTAGTTGGAAGCTCTCTCGGTTGTATAACTGGAGTTGGAATAAGCCATCTTGGTTGCATGATGGGAGATAGAAGCCCTCCTGGTTGCATATAGGTAGTTGGAAGCTCTGTCGGTTTTATAACTGGAGTTGGAATAAGCCATCTTGGTTGCATGATGGGAGATAGAAGCCCTCCTGGTTGCATATAGGTAGTTGGAAGCTCTCTCGGTTGTATAACTGGAGTTTGAAGCTCACTTGGTTGCATAAAGGGAGATAGAAGCCCTCCTGGTTGCACATAGGTAGTTGGAAGCTCTCTCGGTTGTATAACTGGAGTTTGAAGCTCACTTGGTTGCATGATGGGAGATAGAAGCCCTCCTGGTTGTATATAGGTAGTTGGAAGCTCTCTTGGTTGTTTTTACTGGAGGTAGAATAAGCCATCTTGGTTGCATGGCGGGAGATAGAAGCCCTCGTGGTGGTTGCATGAGAGGAATTGGATGCACTCCCAGTTGCATAACGAGTGCTGGTGGCTCTCGCTCTCTTGGTTGTATTAGAGGAGTTAGAAGCCCTTCTGGTTGAACAAGGGGAGCTGGTAGCACACGCTCTCTTGGTTGCATTAGAGGAATTATAAGCCCTTATGGTTGCACAAGGGGAGCTGGTAGCTCTCGCTCTCTTGGTTGCGTATGTGGGGTTGGGAACCCTGCTGGTTGCAAAATAGGAAATTTAGGCACCTCTCTTGGCATGTTGGTAATGTATGGTAGGTCGTGGCGAGTTTGGCAAGTTCAAAGTCTTTCGAGTTAATGTGATTGATTCTGTTTGCATAAAGATTGTGTTAAGTTCCTATACTAAGAACGGTTGACTTTTGACAGCGTATGAAATCAAGCAGCGCATCTTTGAAATTTATGTCAATTTCACAATTCCAGCCAGCTGACTGACGAAATAGTAACTACTTTGTGAAACATAGTTCTTTAAGTAATGTATTCCTTATGTTTGATTAACATCAAAGTAAAAATTACTGTATCGAATAAAATAAAATAAATTTTAATTAGTTCATTAGTTTCCATAGATACTATCTCGATATGATATCTCAAGATATACACCATGTTCCAGAATATAGTGTCGTAATTCAGTGACACCCCCCCCCCCCCCCCGCCCATAATTAAAGAGTATGATAATTTCTGGCCCATCTGGTTCTGGAAAATCAACGTTTGTCAGTAATTTAATTAAACACAAGAATGGTTGTTTCAACGAAGCCCCCCTGCGAGTATTGTATTGTTACGGGAGCAATCCCCCGACTATTCCCGGTATTACTCACCTTTACAAAGGTTTGCCAGAAAATATAGATAGTTTAGTGAATAGTCGAGATTTATTAATTATAGATGATTTATTAACAGAAACTGAGTCCAGTACAGCTTTAACTGTATTGTTTACTAAGGTAGCTCATCATTCCAATATATTTATTTGTTTTATAACGCAAAACATGTTTTACGGTGGGAAGCATAACCGCACAAGATCAATTAATAGCCATACCTTAGTATTAATGAAAAATCCGCGAGACAGTCTATCGGTTTTAAATTTCGCGAAGCAGATGTTACCTGGGCAGACCAAATTTTTAGTAGATTCCTATCAAAATGCGGCTATTGAACCATTTTCGCATTTCTTAATTGATTTACGACAGGAAACACCCGAACATTTAAGATTTAGATCGGATATATTTCGTAATCATAATTGTTACATTAAAAATTACATTGACTATAAACGTAGCGAAAATAATAATAATAATAATGATAAATAATTAATATTTTGTAACAATTTTCAATAATGTTGCAACAATGAATAGACTTGTGCAGAAATATCGTAACGAACTGGAATTTCTACGCAGCGCTACCCCTCAACAAAGAACTTATTTTATTAACCATACCGCGAGTAACGAATTAATACGGCTCATTGTAAATACTGCATTAAATGTTCTAAAAGGTAACGTACAATTAACCCCTCATTCATTTAGAAATATTCGCCGCTATAAGAAGGTATTGAAATCACTCAACCGTAAAACAAAAAATATATCAAGTTACAGAAAAAAGTTAAGCAATCAATCTGGAGGTATACTACCGTTTCTAATACCCTTACTCGGCATTGGTGCGAAACTTGCTGGAGCCGCCGCCGCTGGAGCAGCTATTGCGAAAAAAATTAACCGTGGACGGTAATAATGGTTAAAACAGGAGTAACATTTATAAAATTATATTTAGTATCGAGTAAACCGTTAGCTACTGATTTAAAACCACAAGATATACCTAGAGTAAATACTACAAAAAGAAAACCCTTTAAAACATCAACTTCAAAGAAAATAATTAAAAAATTTCAGTTGTTCTTACGGTGATGCCCTTTATAAGAGATTTGAATATACATATTACTTGCGGTTGTCGAAAAGATGCCACGCAAGATGAAACCGATTTTAAGCCGAAGCTTAGACAAAAAACTGTTAAGAATTTATTTAGATCCATCATCCCCCGCGGGTTTTGCAAGTGTTTCAAAATTAGCAAAAGCTGCAAACATCAAACCAGCACAAGCCCAGAAATGGTTGAGCGGGCAAAAGACATACACCCTTCACGCTCCACGTAGACATCATTATCCAACATCTAAAATATTTACGGGAGGCTTAAAAGATATATATATGATAGATCTGGTGGATATGCAGCAATATAAATCGCAAAATAATAATTATAACTATATATTAACATGTATTGATGCCTTTAGCAGGCTTGCTTTTGCCTATGGTATGAAAACAAAAAAGGGTATTGAAATTATTAGTATATTGCAAAAAATATTCCAGAAAGGAAAACCAAACAGAATCGTGACTGATCAAGGGTCTGAGTTTCTAAATAAATCTGTAAGAAAATATTTAGATACGTTAGGTATACAGTATTACGTAATGTATTCTGTGAATAAGGCGGCTATTGTCGAGAGATTCAATAGAACATTAAAAACAAAGATGTTCAAAATTTTCACGCAACGGGGAAATAATGTTTGGATTAAAATTTTACCAAAGCTCATTTATGCTTATAATAGGTCATATCATAGGACAATACAAATGACACCTATTGAAGTTAATAAATTTAATGAAACTGAATTAATGAATAGATTATATGGGAAATATAGACAGATTAATCACAAGAAAATAAAATTTAAAGTTGGAGATACAGTACGATTATCTATCGCTCGTACTGCTTTTGCTAAAGGCTATCGAGAACAATGGACACGTGAATTATTTATTATTCATCGTGTCAGGTTGGATAGAGATGTTCGATATTAAGGACAGCGCTGGAGCTATAATAAATGGCTCATTTTATTCATACAAACTCCAAAAGGTTCACCCGAATAGTAATATTTATCTTCCAATTGACAAAAATATTGGCAAACTTAAAGAACGTGTACGCAATGGGAAGAAAGAATATTTAGTCCGATTCATCGGATCCAAGAAACAGTCGTGGGTACAGCATATTCAATAAGTTTAGGTTTATACTGTATATTAATTCATTTTGGTCGCATATGACCGTAATTAATCAATCAATATTAACTCGAATGATATTACTATACTATAGTTCATTCGCTTTAATTAAAGCCAGTAAAATATTGATCCCTCACATATATTGTAGAAGCGACAATGAACGTGGTCACAGATGTCTATAATTTAACATTATACTGTACTGTATGTACAATGGAGTCAAGTAGAGAGAGAGAGAGAGAGAGAGAGAGAGAGAGAGAGAGAGAGAGCTTAAATAATAATAATAATGGCCACAGATACATATATCACTCTACTTTCAGATAGCTCATTAAACACTTACCCCAATAATAATCCTAGTGAGTTTACTGTTGATTTAGCCGAAGAATTATATATTGGTCCAAACGCTAAAATTGGTTTGGCTGAGCTTCAATACCAAGCAACATACAGTAATATTACACTGCAAACTCAAATCTCGCTGTCAATCGGGGTAGATGCAAAAGATGCCAAATTATATAGTTTATTTCGTGGTATGCATAGCTCTATTCAAGTGATTATTGATGATATAAATAAACTGTTTAATTCTGAAGCGAAATATAGAGATTTCGAATTCATTTTTAATACAAATAATTCTAGAATTAAATTTAAATTTCCTAAAAAGTTGAAAAAAATACAATTAAGTCTACGTGGTGATTTAATACAAATTCTAGGCTTAAAACCGTTATTGGATCGGAATCAACCAGGTATTCCGAATTGGGATATATACAGTACCACTACAGTAGATGAATTAAGCAATATAGAACAGCCGATATTAATTTTAAATTATAGCGGACCAAAAATTTCGGAAATTGGCATTTTAGATTTTCCAGCTCCCACGAATATAACACGTAATAAAGATACAATTTTCATATATACTGATATTATTAAAAGTTCATTTGTTGGTGACGCTTTAGCTCCGCTCTTAAGAACCTGCCCTTTAACGCAATTAAATCGAAAATATATTAATCACGAATACGAGAGCATTTGCTATTACCCATTGTTGAATAAAAAACTAAAAACAATCTTAATTACTTTACGTGACGGACAAGGCGAATTAATTAATTTTAGCGGAGGTCGCACTGTTATAACACTTAAGTTAATACGGGGTGGCGGTGATGGATGAATTCTACGTAAGACTACTGAGTAACTCCTGTCCAGTTGATTTTCCGCGTAATTCTGCTAGTAGTTATCAGATCAATTTCCATGGCGCCTTACCTATAAACCCAAACGAAAACTGGGTGGTAGGTATAAAAAGTATATTTTACTTAGCAACGTTGCCGTCAATGTATAACAATGTAGAGAATGTTATTTTATTAAAAAAAGGGAAAAAAAATTTTGAGGATACACTTCCATCCGGTTTGTTCTACAGTATCAATGACATTATAGATTATTTTAACACGGGGGCGTTGAAAGATAAATTACAAATAGTTGAAAATACTCAGCAAAATAGGTTGCAATTTATTTTAGGGAAAGCGGTGCGAGAGTTATTTATAGGTCAACAATTAGCCTATTATTTTGGAATTACTGAAAATAATCTCGGCGCGAATTTAAATCCAAATTTTAAAATTATTTTGAAGACGAAAAATAATAATATAAAGGGTTATTTAATAAAGGTTATCGGAAATGGAGACAAAGCTTACCAGATGGTATTTTTATGCCCTCAACCACCCAATTCTATTCCAGAACCTAAGTCGAACATGTACGTGACTACTAATATAATAGAAAATCAATATATTAATGACTTTGGTTTAGCTTTACTTCGTCGTGTTGCGATACCTGATGATGTTCGCGCTTTTGAAGACCTTTAGCAGTTTAACCTGCCAAATTTTATATGTCTTTTAGTTAATTAAAACCACTTTAGCATACGACAATAATTTATGCTAATACGCAAAACATTAGCCGAAGTCAGCCCATGCGCGATCATTCACCCGATGGATCTACACCCGGGAGACTGAATTCGGATCCTTGAATTGGATTATTACAGTGTAAGGTTGCAGTGTATACCTACTATATTATTCGATAGATCGTTAATAATTAATCTCTGACAGATATTATTGGCTTTCGGGAAATATTAACAGTTCCTTTAGGACGTGGCGCTTTATCTATTTAAACAGAACTAAGACTTATACTAAAACGCAACGATACTGCTTATGATTAAAGTATAAAGCGTATTCTTTAGGAAATACTTTGTTACCAATCACAATCATACACACTATTCTGCCGACAGTCAGTATATTTGATCACACATAAAGAGAGCAGTAATTGACTCACGTAGGGTCTGCTAAATAACATTGGATTCAATACACACCACATTAATATAAATCGCAATTGTTATGTATAGCCGGTCTCTCTAACCTGTAGTGTTATCAAGAAAATTGGGAATTGGGTGATTTATCCGTATTATCCAAATAGCAATATTTCCATCAACAAATATTTACAATTAATAACTGACGGTAAAATAACAGTACAAACAATATGATTAATGCAATTAAAAGTATCAAGGTGAGATGAGTGATTTAAGTCAGGTAACAGTTTATACTTTCGATAATTCAAGCAGTTTACGGTACAGCAGTATCTATCCAAAAATGCCGGTGTTTCTGGCTTAGACAGCAATAACAACAAGTATCAAGAAAAAACAGTAAGACTGAACACTCTCCTTATGATCGGCAGAAAAGCTACACGTCGACAGGAAAAACCGCCCTGATTGGCCCAAGCCAAACAAAGAACCATGCATCTAATGGCTGTTTCCATGTCAGCAACCAGCTGCTAGATGTCGTAATATGAATCATCACGGCTAAGCTGTGAAAGGTAGTTGGTGCATTACAAGTTTTTTGCCTTACCATGTCCGCCAAAACACGTATATAGCAGAATGATTTTTATGTCCGTTAAAACACCTGTAAAGGTACCTTGCGGGCGAGGGGAATATATATACAGTTAGAAAACCTTTTTAGAGTATTCCAGCGCCTGGGGGGGAACTGGCCAGCAAAGGCAAACGTATCAGTTATCCCACAAAAGCTTTTACACCGCTCCCAGAAAATGGGATTTAAGTCTATAAAATATACAAAATCACAGTTTCTAAAATACAAAAATACTCTAAACAGTTAGTCTTTCTTGCGCGGACGGCGTTTACGCAGTTTTTTGAAGCTAGCGAGAGTCCTTTTCTCTTTGGGGCGAGCCACTTTACTAGGAGGGCTATAACTCCTGGGTGAAGGGTGCAATATGATTGCATCAGAAGGTATGGGATTGCGATCGGTATATCCGCCGGTCGAAGTACCGGGTTGATTGACATCAACGTCAGGGGAGAGGGGTCTAACGGCTTTGAGAGCTCGTTTCAAGACAGCCGCTCTTACGGGTCCTTTACGAGTGGTCTGAACGAGGGCCGTGGGTGGACCATAGGCAGTTAGAAACTTCCTTGGTTTAATGGTTCTTTCTAACTCGCGTTCGCGGGCTCGATACTCGTAAGGCCGTCGATATACTTCTTGTAACTCAGGGTGTGAGTTGACGAAAAAGTCTCCATAGGCAGGGTCCTGACGGATAAAGTTTATTAAGTTGTAAGACTGGATGTCACTCGGATTAATGCTCCTGAGAAATTTACATACATATTTGGTTGAAATACATTCTCCAACGCGCTTCAATAGTTCATAACTTGATAGGCGCGATTTCTGCTCGATGGAGGCAAACAAATATGGATGGAACGCATAAACTCCTTCGTAGGCGCGTCCGGGATAATAGCGATGGCGTGAGTCACA
>JAUCBJ010005674.1:32500-56173 GCA_032718475.1 Nemertoderma westbladi | reverse complement strand
CTGTTATTGCAGTTATAATACATTTGTTTATCCAAATTTAAAATGCGTTAAATTATTATTACTGTAGGATAAATCAGCTGTGTTTTCTGACAAATTTTGCAATTCTGCATGTAGGCCTACCATGTGTACCGGTACTGTCAGGCTGTACTCAATCCCTGAATCGAGAATCCTGCAAAGCTATATACTGTTAGGTATATTGCTGTATTGGGGTGGTATTGGGGGGATAGGAATAATCCATTTGTTTTAACATTGAACTGTTGAATCCCCTTATTTATTATAAAACCATTGGAAATATTCGCAAATGCCGCTCCATTACTGTCTGAAACGCTCCCGACAGTCCGATGTATCTGGACCCGAGCAGCCGAGTTGCTTCAAGAGGTGATTAACGGGGGAATACTACGGAATTGCTTGTTTGTCAGTACGATTCTATTTGGGTATTTACTACACTCAGACACTGGGAATACGGCGGTCAGTCAGATCGTAATGCGGGCCACTGCCAAGTTCCTCATGCCTCACTCCGGTCACCCACCTTGGAGTGCGGTGGGAAGAGTCCCACTTACTGACATACGTCGACGACTGGACGAATCGACGAGGATTGCGATCTGGGTTTAGCGGCTGGGATCGCCTGGGGGGAATGGTTGGACGTTGGGCAGACGTTATCGCACTGGATTACGTTCTCTGTGACGCGAAAGTGTGAAGCGAATTCGTTGTCGAATTGGGTCGGAAGCTGCGGGAATTCTACTGTTCTACGGGAGTAAACCGCAGCGGTCCGTTGACTACGGACGGATACTACTGGGATAAGCAGGTATTTCGATCGAGTTTCTCGTATTCTCGATGCTCGAGGCGGATAGAGAGTTGGTTGTGTTGGGCGATGTTGTTCAATTCTATCAAACATATTAAATAATTGGTAAAATAATAAAAACACACCAGATAAAGATACTGAGCTTATGGTAAAGATATAGGCCGAACTTACAATTTCCAAATAGATTGTTCATATAATAAATATATTTTTGGTATTTGATTTCAAGATAGGGGGGGGGGGGGGGGGGGGACTGGACGCAATAAAAATTCATCCCTCTCCAGGGGAAATTGGACGCCTTGGAGTGCGGTGGGAAGAGTCCCACTTACTGACATACGTCGACGACTGGACGAATCGACGAGGATTGCGATCTGGGTTTAGCGGCGGCCCGGATCCTGGGATCGCCTGGGGGAAATGGTTGAACGTTGGGCAGACGTTATCGCACTGGATTATGTTCTCTGTGACGCGAAAGTGTGAAGCGAATTCGTTGTCGAATTGGGTCGGAAGCTGCGGGAATTCTACTGTTCTACGGGAGTAAACCGCAGCGGTCCGTTGACTACGGACGGATACTACTGGGATAAGCAGGTATTTCGATCGAGTTTCTCGTATTCTCGATGCTCGAGGCGGATAGAGAGTTGGTTGTGTTGGGCGGTGTTGTTCAATTCTATCAAACATATTAAATAATTGGTAAAATAATAAAAACACACCAGATAAAGATACTGAGCTTATGGTAAAGATATAGGCCGAACTTACAATTTCCAAATAGATTGTTCATATAATAAGTATATTTTTGGTATTTGATTTCAAGATAGGGGGGGGGGGGGGGGGGGGACTGGACGCAATAAAAATTCATCCCTCTCCAGGGGAAATTGGACGCAAATAACAACAGCTGATTACTCTCAAAAATAAAACTGTAACCTGTTCTATTGTGTTTACTTTATTGTTTTGGTTAAAATAACGTGCCACTGTAACCTGCTCCTTTCCCAAAATTGAGAAATTAATATTGAGGCGAGTTATAGTTCATATGCGTACCTCTGGTATTTTCGTATTGCAAAAATAAGACTATAAGTATGAAATACCCTATGTTATTGAGATATTGTTTATTGTTTATTATTAGAAAAGCCCACCACTGTAGCCTGCTCCTTTCCGTTAATTAAGTAATGGAGATTAGTTTATTGTTTTGGTTAGAAAACACCACCACTGTAACCTGCTTCTTTTGCCAGAGGTACGCATATGAACGATAACCTTGAGGCGGGATATTAATTCGCCAAGATGGGATTTGCGTCCAGTCTCCCCCCCCCCCCCCCCCCTCCTATCTCTTGATTTCACTAAAAAATAGAATACATTGCATTTTACTGTTATAATTACTGTATTGAATAAAATAATTAATTGATTGTTTATTAAACCGTGCTAAGCACGTTGAACTGGAGCTCTAACAATTCCCCACTAGCGGCAGACAGGAACTGTAAAAGTCTCTGTAGAATTTCTAATTAAGCAATGCTCTTAGGTAACTACTACTAAATTTCAGATGAATCTGATCGTTGGTTCTATAATTACAGCTATTTTTACGTTTCTGTTAATTCGCCCCCTAGCGGCAGACCGGGGAACTGTAGAAGTCTGTCTGTGTGTAGAATTTCTAAATTTTTTATAGACTACATGAGTACCAAGTTTGGTTCCATTTCATCCATGATTGACCGACTTATTAGCGTTCAAACATTCCTGCCACAAACATAGCCAGAGGCAGCCACAAACGAATAAAAGCTGCAGGAACTCGAGCCATAATTAATTTATTAATTATTAAATACTGTTTCAATTAAATTCTTTACGAAAATCTAGTCATCTTCTTTTAAATATGGACCCTGCATTCATGGAAAATATAATATTTGATAATTCATCAGTCAGCCTACGCTAATTTCACGGCAAGTCCTTGTCATGGCCTGTGTGTAGTAGGCCATGGTACCACCCTACTACCGGTACCGGCTGACCGCGTGACCGGTGGCAACTAGCACTTCAGCACTTGCACAGCAACAGCACTACCGGCGATACACAGGTTGAAATTTATGTAGAGTTTGCTCAACAGTACAGATATAAAATAGTTATCTAAATTATATATATTACTATTGACAAGTATTGAAATATATACCGTTATTCGTGTTATCAGTATTTGCAACATCTGACATGGAAGAGGTGATAGAAGATGAATACCGGCACTCAACAAAACCAACGCTTATCACAGGTCGGTATGGTTACCTCGAAACCGGCGCGACTGTCCACTCGAATACAACTTCAAAACACAAACGCCAACAATAAACTGAAAGCGAATCGAACGTCTTCAGAAGAATCTGTCATTGGGACGAAGAAAAGGAAGCCGAAACCACGGGAATGGACCACAGCTAAGATTGAATGCTCCCATTGTCAGAGTTCCTGGACCGAAATTGAAACACCAATTGCCGATGGGCTTGATCTCTCAAACCAAAACTTCCTCTGCGGGGTTTGCGTGGCAGTAAAGATTGAAAGTCTGGAAGCTGGCATCCCTAGGTATTATTATTATAAAGAGCGTCAGCCTGCGTTTAATAAATATATTTTAATATAAAACAGGTCGAACGCAAAGAGGCTTATAATGAAGACGAGTACTGCATTGATTATATTCCTATAAACCACCTGGCTTTGCATATTGAACGTGCGTTTGGAAATAAGTTCGTGCTACCCTTCCGTGGGTGGTAGATGTCGCGGTTATGTATTGGTGGGTGGGGGAGGGGGGGGGGGGTGCAGATTAAAAGGGGTGAACACGTACTGTCCCCCTTTCTTTGATTAATTGGTGGTGTGGGTTAATCTCTCATAACCTGATTTTGTGATACAGTCGCACAATTTTAATTTGTATCTCATAACTGGGCCTCGTGCTGCGCGAAGGCCCCACGAACGTGTCGTTCTGTCGTTCTGTCGCGTTTTTTTTCAGTATTTTATTTTAAACGTTAATAACTCGGCCAATCCTTGATGAAATCTATCCAAACTTGGTACACATGTTGTTTGGCAAAAGTTTGAAAATTTTCCAAGTAGAATTTGCGTTGGGCCTTCGTGCAGCATCAGTGTAACTGTTATTGTAGTTATAATATATTTATTTATCCAAAATTAACATGCATTAAATTATTATTACTGTAGGATAAATCAGCTGGTTTTCTGACAAATTTTGCAAAACATAGGGGCTGTCTGCCAATCTGCATGTACCATTTGTACCGGTACTGTCAGGCTGTAATACAGGTCAGCCGGTACCATACACTGCAGACATGCCATATCATGTAATCTAAACATGGCCCCGGAAACCCTTGCGGTGATTATAGTTTAGGCCTAATTAGCCTAGTACCGGTAATAATAATATAATAGTTTAGATAGTTCAGTAGTTACCGCTAATCATTCAGTCATTGGCACGGTACACCGTATTGCTGTACTGCCGTTCAGCCGTTGTAGTGCGCACCGTAGGTACCACCCATGCGTAGGCTTACTGTGCTGATTATGGTTTGATTGATTGATTGTTTTTTACACATAATTAAACCTTTTAAAATTCACAATAATACATTTATAAAGATTACGTTACGATATTAGGCCTACAGTACAAGTAGGCCTAATAACACTAGATATTTAGGAGCACCAATACTGATTTATGTAGATAGTCAACTTATAAAATGTTTATTTACTTAAATAAAAGGTTCTGGTGTAAGGATAGCCTCATGAGGTATATACCTCGTTTCCATGAGGGTCCTATAATAATTTTCATACTCTAATATTTAAAGCTAGTCAGACTGTGGTACCTACCTAAGCTATATACTGTTAGGTATATTGCTGTATTGGGGTGGGGTTAGGAATAATCCATTTGTTTTAGCATTTAACTGTTGAATCCCCTTATTTATTATAAAACCATTGGAAATATTCGCAAATGCCGCTCCATTACTGTCTGATGTCTGAAACGCTCCCGACAGTCCGATGTATCTGGACCCGAGCAGCCGAGTTGCTTCAAGAGGTGATTAACGGGGGAATACTACGGAATTGCTTGTTTGTCAGTACGATTCTATTTGGGTATTTACTACACTCAGACACTGGGAATACGGCGGTCGGTCAGATCGTAATGCGGGCCACTGCCAAGTTCATCATGCCTCACTCCGGTCACCCACCTTGGAGTGCGGTGGGAAGAGTCCCACTTACTGACTTACGTCGACGACTGGACGAATCGACGAGGATTGCGATCTGGGTTTAGCGGCGGCCCGGATCCTGGGATCGCCTGGGGGAAATGGTTGAACGTTGGGCAGACGTTATCGCACTGGATTACGTTCTCTGTGACGCGAAAGTGTGAAGCGAATTCGTTGTCGAATTGGGTCGGAAGCTGCGGGAATTCTACTGTTCTACGGGAGTAAACCGCAGCGGTCCGGTGACTCTGACTACGGACGGATACTACTGGGATAAGCAGGTATTTCGATCGAGTTTCTCGTATTCTCGATGCTCGAGGCGGATAGAGAGTTGGTTGTGTTGGGCGGTGTTGTTCAATTCTATCAAACATATTAAATAATTGGTAAAATAATAAAAACACACCAGATAAAGATACTGAGCTTATGGTAAAGAGATAGGCCGAACTTACAATTTCCAAATAGATTGTTCATATAATAAATATATTTTTGGTATTTGATTTCAAGATAGGGGGGGGGGGGGCTGGACGCAATAAAAATTCATCCCTCTCCAGGGGAAATTGGACGCAAATAACAACAGCTGATTACTCTCAAAAATAAAACTGTAACCTGTTCTATTGTGTTTACTTTATTGTTTTGGTTAAAATAACGTGCCACTGTAACCTGCTCCTTTCCCAAAATTTAGAAATTAATATTGAGGCGGGATATTAATTCGCCAAGATGGGATTTGCGTCCAGTCCCACCCCCCTCCTATCTCTTGATTTCACTAAAAAATAGAATACATTGCATTTTACTGTTATAATTACTGTATTGAATAAAATAATTAATTGATTGTTTATTATACCATGCTAAGCACGTTGAACTGGAGCTCTAACAATTCCCCACTAGCGGCAGACAGGAACTGTAAAAGTCTCTGTAGAATTTATAATTAAGCAATGCTCTTAGGTAACTACTACTAAATTTCAGATGAATCTGATCGTTGGTTCTATAATTACAGCTATTTTTACGTTTCTGTTAATTCGCCCCCTAGCGGCAGACCGGGGAACTGTAGAAGTCTGTCTGTGTGTAGAATTTCTAAATTTTTTTAAGACTACAAGTGTACCAAGTTTGGTTCCATTTCATCCATGATTGACCGACTTATTAGCGTTCAAACATTCCTGCCACGAATAAAAGCTGCAGGAACTCGAGCGATAATTAATTTATTTATTATTAAATACTGTTTCAATTAAATTCTTTACGAAAATCTAGTCATCTTCTTTTAAATATGGACCCTGCATTCATGGAAAATATAATATTTGATAATTCATCAGTCACCAGTCAGCCTACGCTAATTTCACAGCAAAGTCCTTGTCATGGCCTGTGTGTAGTAGGCCATGGTACCACCCTACTACCGGTACCGGCTGACCGGTGGCAACTAGCACTTGCACAGCAACAGCCCTACCGGCGATACACAGGTTGAAATTTATGTAGAGTTTGCTCAACAGTACAGATATAAAATAGTTATCTAAATTATATATATTACTATTGACAAGTATTGAAATATATACCGTTATTCGTGTTATCAGTATTTGCAACATCTGACATTGAAGAGGTGAGAGAAGATGAATACCGACACTCAACAAAACCAACGCTTATCACAGGTCGGTATGGTTACCTCGAAACCGGCGCGACTGTCCACTCGAATACAACTTCAAAACACAAACGCCAACAATAACCTGAAAGCGAATCGAACGTCTTCAGAAGAATCTGTCATTGGGACGAAGAAAAGGAAGCCGAAACCACGGGAATGGACCACAGCTAAGATTGAATGCTCCCATTGTCAGAGTTCCTGGACCGAAATTGAAACACCAATTGCCGATGGGCTTGATCTCTCAAACCAAAACTTCCTCTGCGGGGTTTGCGCGGCAGTAAAGATTGAAAGTCTGGAAGCTGGCATCCCTAGGTATTATTATTATAAAGAGCGTCAGCCTGCGTTTAATAAATATATTTTAATACAAAACAGGTCGAACGCAAAGAGGCTTATAATGAAGACGAGTACTGCATTGATTATATTCCTATAAACCACCTGGCTTTGCATATTGAACGTGCGTTTGGAAATAAGTTCGTGCTACCCTTCCGTGGGTGGTAGATGTCGCGGTTATGTATTGGTGGGTGGGAAGGGAGGGGGCGGGGGGGTGCAGATTAAAAGGGGTGAACACGTACTGTCCCCCTTTCTTTGATTAATTGGTGGTGTTGGTTAATCTCTCATAACCTGATTTTGTGATACAGTCGCACAATTTTAATTTGTATCTCATAACTGGGCCTCGTGCTGCGCGAAGGCCCCACGAACGTGTAGAACTGCAGGTGGTTATCATCCTCGTAAACACAACCTATAGTTTATTTAGTTTAGTAGGTACTGTACAGTACTTTTAGATCGCTGCCAAGAATAAACTCTAAAGAATTTAAATGGGAGAAGGATTTCACTTTCAGACCATTCGTCCCCTAGTGGCGGACTGGAGAACTGCAGACTGGTCAACGTCCTTCCCAAAGACGCAGCTTATGATGTAGTACAGTAGACCTCTGCCAAGTATCAGCCTAAAAGCATTTTTAATAAGTAAATGTGAGAATGTTTTCACTTTTCAGACATGTCGCACCCTCTGGCAGTATACTGGAGAACTGCAGACTGGGTAGCATCCGCCCCAAACACACAGCCTATGGTGTAGTATACCTAGTATAAAAAAAAGCATTAGAAACAACGAAATTGGAGAAGGTTTTAATTTCAGAATTCTCACCCTCTAGCGTCAGACTGAGGAATTGCAGATTGGTCAGAGTTCTCCACAAAAACGCATTCTATGGTGTAGTAGACCTCTGCAAAGTATCAGCATAAAAGCATTATTAATAACGAAATGGGTGAAGGTTTTCACTTTCAGACATTGCGCCCCCTAGCGGCAGACAGAGGAATTGCAGATTGGTCAGAGTTCTCCACAAACACGCAGCCTATGGTATAGTAGACCTTTGCCAAGTATCAGCCTATAAGTATTATAAACAACGAAATGGGATAAGGTTTTCACTTTCAGATATTTCGCCCCCTAGCGGCCGAATGGAGAACCACGGGTAGTTGGGCGTCCTCCACAGACACACACCATATGGTGTAATACACATATGCCAAGTGTCAGCCTAAAAGCATTATTAATAACGAAATGGGATAAGGTTTTCATTTTCAGACATTTGGCCCCCTAGCGGTAGACTGGAGAAATGCAGACTAATTCTAGCTCCTCCCCAAACACGCTGTATGGTGCAGTAGACCTCTGCCAAGTATCAGTAAAAAAGCAATATAAACAAAGAAATGGGATAAGGTTTTCACTTTCAGATATTTCTTCCCCTAGCGGCAGACTGGGGAATTGCAGATTGGTCAGCATCCTCCCCAATCACACAGCCTATGGTGTAGAAGACCTCTGTCACATATCAGCTAAAAGGCGTTAATAATAACGAAATTGGAGAAGGTTTTCAGTTTCTGACATTTCGCCCCCTAGCGGCAGACTGGATAACTGCAGATTGATCAGTGTCCTACCAAACACACAGTCTATGGTCGGGAACAGATCTGCAAAGTATCACTTAGAACAGATTGAGTCTGATGGTGCAACCGCTGTTATAGAGTTTCCTGCTGGTTTACAAATTTGGCTGAAAATGGTTATGGAATAATAGCCCAATTTGACCACAAATACGCATTAGCGCATAAATGATGCATAAAATTCGCCTCGATATAACGACGTTTCACGTCCATGTACTCGGGGCAGTCTGCATCACGTAGATGCGCATCATAAAGTAGCATAATAGTCGAGACCCAACGTGTAGGGTGACAGAATGAACTGCTAGGCCTACCGCGCTACTGGTACCGAATTCACGAAATTAGCATTCACGCAAACAAACACGTAAAATAAGACTCGAGATAGCGACAGTGCACGTGCTCGTGACGAGAGCTTACGTTCGATGTATCGCGAGCTCAGATTAGTGCTTGTGCAAAAAAGCATTAGAAACAACGAAATGGGAGAAGGATTTCACTTGAGACATTTCACCCACTAGCGGCAGACTGAGAAATTGCAGATTGGTCAGAGTTTTCCACAAACACGCAGTCTATGGTGTAGTAGACCTCTGTCAATTATCAGCCTCAAAGCATTAGAAACAACAAAACGGGATAAGGTTTTCACTTTCAGACATTTCGCCCCCTAGCGGCCGAATGGAGAACTACAGTTTGTTCGGCGTCTTACCTAGACACACACCCTATGGTGTTCTACACATCTGGCAAGTGTCAGCCTGAAAGCAAATTAATATCGAAATGGAATAAGGTTTTTACTTTCAGACATTTGGCCCCCTAGCGGTAGACTGGATAATTGCAGACTGGTTCTAGCTCCTCCCCAAACACACAGTCTATGGTGTAGTAGACCTCTGTCGAGTATCAGCCAAAAAGCATTATAAACAATGACATGCTTAAAGGTTTTCACTTTCAGACATTGTGCCCCCTAGCGGCAGACAGAGCTATTGCAAATTGGTCCTTGTTCTCCACAAACACGCAGTCTTTGATGTAGTAGAGCTCTGACAAGTATCAGCCTAAAAACATTATAAACATCAAAATGGGATAAGGTTTTCACGTTCAGACATTTCGCCCCCTAGCGGCCAAATGGAGAACTGCAGTTTGTTCGGCGTCTTACCTAGACACTGCCAAGTGTCAGTCTAAAAGCATTATTAATAACGAAATGGGATAAGGTTTTCACTTTCAGACATTTGGCCCCCTAGCGGTAGACTGGAGAAATGCAAACTGGTTCTAGCTCCTCCCCAAACACGCAGTCTTGGTGTAGTAGACCTCTGCCAAGTATCAGCAAAAAAGCATTATTAATAACGAAATGGGATAAGGTTTTCATTTTCAGACATTTGGCCCCCTAGCGGTAGACTGGCGAAATGCAGACTAATTCTAGCTCCTCCCCAAACACGCTGTATGGTGTAGTAGACTTCTGCCAAGTATCAGTAAAAAGCAATATAAACAAAGAAATGGGATAAGGTTTTCACTTTCAGATATTTCTTCCCCTAGCGGCAGACTGGGGAATTGCAGATTGGTCAGCATCCTCCCCAATCACACAGCCTATGGTGTAGAAGACCTCTGTCACATATCAGCTAAAAGGCGTTAATAATAACGAAATTGGAGAAGGTTTTCAGTTTCTGACATTTCGCCCCCTAGCGGCAGACTGGTGAACTGCAGATTGATCAGTGTCCTCCCAAACACACAGTCTATGGTCGGGAACAGATCTGCAAAGTATCATTTAGAGGCTCATTCCAAAGTAAAGTACGGGACATTCTTACACAATTTTGAACTTTGATTGCCTGTACAATGTTATCCACAGCACATATGTGCACAAAATTGTGCTTGGATTAAACTTTCGAATATCAGCTTTGATTTCGCGAAGCTTATGGCGGAACTTAGTCACTTTTGAGAAAACGCCAGCTTGTCCAATTAAGGTAAAGTACGGATTCGTACGAAATGGTTTTTTTTATTTTATGATTTCAATTCTAAAATTTAGCGAATTGTGCGCAGGTACGGTGTTGAGTTGATGTTTAGGATAAAGCTGTATTATTAAGCTTAAATAAAAATATAAATATAAGACGAATTGCTGCATTGCTAATTTTTTACAGTGTGGTTTGTGTGGTAAAGTATGGGACATTGCTAAGTAAAGTACGGGACCTGTACGAATTTTATGGTCAAAATGGTCTCTTACACTTAACCTAACAGTAATTTCTGGATAATTAGTGATAATAAAGTGCAACTAAGTATTTCCAACCAAGATATGGATACAAAATATGGGGCGGCCCACAAATTGACCCGAAGTCTTAGCATATGGGTGCCCTTGAGGAGTTGTATGTCATCTGTCTAATTTTTGATCGCTAATACTGTATAACTCGGTCATTTTTAGATGAAATTAAATCAAACTTGGTACGTATGAAGTCTGTCAAAAGTTTGGAAAGAATCTGATGTTTAAGGAATCAAAGGTCACATATCAGACAGTCTGTCTGTTGTTACCGATAGTTTCAAAATTTTGATAAAATCCGAAATAAGTCCGCCAATCATTGATGAAAAATAACCAAACGTGGTACACATGTAGTCTGTAAAAAGTTTAGAAATTTTTTCCATTTTTCTGAAAATGTATCAATTACTGTACCGATCTTCTTATCTGCTAAAAAACTAAATTTTTTGAAATTTGTTGTAAAGTACGGGACTTTACATGCATAAACTCAAAGATTAGTTAACTGAGGAATGATTCTTAGTTCAAATACATAATTCTATGCTTCCCACTACTATCACCCTAAAGCATTAACACTCCTGCCCTCCAGGTTTCATATATTACATTAATACAGTGCACTAAAATGTAATCGCCATTATAATGGTTAAGTATGGGACAATTTTCAATTGGCCGTGATCAAGATGTTTCTGAGGGAGTAGATTATGAAACTACAGGTAATTGTTTCTTAAGATGACGCAACACAAACGTGCTTTGCATTGCACTGGGTGATTGGGCTTAGTTAGACTATTTCTCTGTGTATAAATTAAAAATTTCACTATTTTTTGGTAAAGTATGGGACTTTACATGCATAAACCCAAAGATTTCTTGACTGAGGAATGATTCTCAGTTCAAATATAGACTCCTATTCTTACGGCCGACTATGGCCTTAGAGTATTATAACACTCCTGGCTTCACATATTACATTAATACAGTGCACTAATATAATCGCCATTTTGATGGTAAAGTATGGGACAATTTTCAATTGGCCGCCATGATATTTCTGAGGGAGTGAAGATGAAACTAATTGTTTTATACGATGACACAAACGTGCTTTGCATTCCACTGGGTGATTAGGCTGAGTTACATCTCTGTGAATAAACTAAAAATTTCACTATTTGAGGTAAAGTATGGGACATCACAAGATTAACTTTATCGATTTCATTACAGAGGAATGAAACACTGGTGAAATTAAATAAAACCAAAAAAATTCGAAAACGGGTTTGTTTTTGATTTGGTACATGCTCAGAAATGTTAATTTATTGGTCATAGGAAGTGCCTACAGGAAACGAAACTTTTGCACACTTTTATTCACATTTTGTGCAGAGCAGGTGCATAATTTGTAATTCGACTATCTTTGATAAACCACCTGTGTTGATACAATTTTTAGCACTGAATTCATGAAGTACGATAAATTTTGACCTAAAATAAGTATAAATTCAAAGCTACATCTCAATTTTAGAAATTAGTGGGGAGGTTGACCTTTTCATGGAATGAGCCTAGAACAGATTAAGTGTACGCGCTTTTGGAGACCTTTAGCAGTTTAACCTGCCAAAATTTATATGTCTTTAGTTGGTAAATTAACTTTATAAGATAACAAGATTTAATACAAAATAAACACAACATTAGCCGAAGCCAGCCTATGCGCGTTCATTCACCCGATGGTTACACCCGGGAGACTGGATTCGTATGCTTAGATTTATTGCAGTGAAGCCTACTTGTATTATTCGATTGATCACTAATATATAATCTCTGGCAAATATTATTCACTTTCGGGAAATATTAGCAGTTCCTTTAGGACGTGGCGCTCTATCTATGTAAACAAAGTTATGACTTACACCAAACACAACGATATGGCTTAGAATTCACGTATGAGACGCATTCTTTAGGAGATGCTTAGTTATCAGTCTCACTCACAATCATACACACTACCGGTACCGCACAATACTGCTCACTGGTTTGCCGACAGTCACTGACTTTGATCACGTATAAAGAGAATAGCAATTGACTCAAGTAGTGGCTACCAAATAGCATTATATTCAATACAAACCACTATAAGGTAAGTCGCAATCGTTGTATGTAAACTGTCTCTCTAACCTGTAGTGTATCAAGAAAATTGGGAAATTTGGGTTCTTTATATGTGTTCTCCAAATAATATTCAACCAAACAACAGTAAATAGCAGTATAATAATATGTTGAACCGATAATGTAAGACTGAATTGAGATAAGTTGTGAGATATGCACTGATAACAGTTATACGCTCTATAATCTAAGACTACTAATGTTTCTTATAAAGTTATAAAAATAAGTGATTCCAGAGCCGTTCTTCCTGGCTTAGAATCATCAACACTGAACACTGAATAAGAATCACTATAAGAATACCAGCTACCCTTATTCTACAAAGATCTCACCCACCACAGAGAATGAGCATACAGATAGGAAATTCAGTTCAGTATATCTGTGATAGGTCAAACTCAAAACCAACTCAAATCCTATTGGCAGATACAGAAAGCAGGGCTATGGGGCAACCTTCCTAAGCTGGTTGGACGATCGAACATAGCCCAGATCCCTTAGCACAGCAAATCAGCCAATCAACCGGTAGCTTGTACCATTCGAGCTAGAGATCCCTTTTAGAGTATTCCAGCGCCTTGGGGGGAACTGGTTAGCAAAGCAAACGAATCAGTTATCCCACAAAAGCTTTTACACCGCTCCCAGAAAATGGGATTTAAGTCTATAAAATATACAAAATCACAGTTTCTAAAATACGAGAATACTCTAAACAGTTAGTCTTTCTTGCGCAGACGGCGTTTACGCAGTTTTTTAAAGCTAGCAAGAGTCTTTTTCTCTTTGGGGCGAGCCACTTTACAAGGAGGGCTATAACTCCTGGGTGAAGGGTGCAATATGATTGCATCAGAAGGCGTGGGATTATAGTCGGGGTATCCGCCGTTTCAATATGTTTCTCCTCGAGCTGATTTTCCTCCGCTCATCGTTGGATACGTTCGTCTAAAACTCTCGCCGAGAATAGGGTCGTCCAAGTTCAATATCGTCTTAGAGACTATGGATTTCCCCATCGAACTGGGATAAAGCCAATCCGTTTACCGCTTGGACTTGCTGTTATAATTTAGGTTTATCTGAGCAAACGTAGATTTCTTTTCTGATCTTTGTAGAATAGCGTCTATCTCTTTTCGTACAACGCTCTCCTCCACCTTGATGACAGGTGGTATCGTGTTAAACGGGAACGATTCCGATTATACGATTGAATGGCGATATCGGGTGCCCGTGCCCCAATCCGGCCAGGTAAGATGGGCAGATATTTAGGGAGCCCACAACCTGAGTGCCACCGACTAACGGTTCGGGTAACACTGGATCTCTGAACGGTAAGTACAGTTCGTGATAATCCGTGATACTGTTAGGATCAAGAGTCTGAGGTCTAACTAAGGAATGAGGAGGTCTGACCGAGCATTCCGGAACTCAGATCATAGGTCTACTCAAGGATCGCCTGAGTCGAGAGAGCGTGGGTAACACATCGAACAAGTTTCTCCCGAAACTCCCGCAAACACAGCGAGCAAACCGCGTTCAAAGCAACGTCTCCACTGGTGTTCATGTCTTTCCGTTTGTTGATTGGTCTTGGGCATTCATCGTAATAATACCAAGACACACGTCTTATAGGGGAAACGTGGGTGATATTTATTTGGTGTTACAATGCTTCTCTTCAAGAATTCTAAATATACGTTGGAGTTACCGCGTTTATCAGCTTCTTGAACGTCCTTTCTTTCGAGTCGATTTCGAATAGAATTTTCGCATTCGAATTTCAGTTTATTGTTACAACTCCGCTGGGTAGGATATTTAAATAATACCATTTCCCTTTTTGTGTCTACATCGTCCGTATCGTGTAAATCGATAGAATGGCCGGTAGTTAAGAAGTCCATATACGTACCATTACGATGCGTATAGCGAGCGGTGAATTTGCTATAGTCCAATTCACGCGTAAGTTGCTCCTGGGACATAGGCGGTTCGATATAACTACCATCGTCCTCCGTAGTAGTTGGATCAGCTTCACCGCGTATCAAGCTATCCACAAACGCTTGTAAAGGTAGAGTATATCTCTCTCTAATACCAAGATCATCTTCTATCAACTCCGTCATATCTGTTATATGAGTTTATTAATATTATAATGAGTTTAGCTTTAAGCGAGTGGGCGTCGCTGCCTATCCCTCTCTGCCCCCGGACAGTGGGATCCTCAGCGCCGATGCACCGTTGTCGCGGTGTTTACGCCAACGTAGTAGCAACAGCACGACAACGATAACCGGCACAAGTCACTCCACTGTCCGTCCCAAAGTCTTGAAATCACTTAAGGTTTTACGGCAGAGTTAGGTCTACTTTACGATTGCGACTAGCTACTGTAAACACACTTTAGTAGCAACATTCACCTACAAACGCACAAATTCCACACAACTGTCACCAATTATAAGCATAAAGGCCATTTGTCCGTTAGTCAGTGCCTTCCAGAATGTCACGTTGTTATTGCGTATCCTTGGATACTAAACAGTGTGCTATGTAATCTCTATACTAGGCAATGGGACAAGCTTTCTATTTTTCTTTTAACTCGTTTTTAATTCTAGCGTGGGTGTTGCCATGGTGACATTATGGAAAGCTAGCGGTAGAATTAGGGTAATTCTCATGCATACAGATCTGGGATGCCATTTAATAGTAATTCTTTAATTGTCAATATCCTCTTTATGCATGATTTTATAAATTTTATCGGCTATTGACTATATGTTGGAGATTCTCACACTCTAACACACTCAATAGGGTGAATCTCCGCTCCCGTGATCTATTAATTAATGGAATTTTGGGAATGATATAAATTGCATAAAATGACAATTTATTAAATTCATTTAAAGATATAAATTCAAATTTATTCCCGTGAATTTTATTATTTGATGGTAAAATTGACACAATTTTATTCCAGAGCATGTCAGGGGACCTAGGATCCTTAATTCTATAAAATTGTCTTTTAAGAGCATCGGTAAGTGCTGCGATATCTTAATTGACTAGAATTTTTAAAGGATCTGAATTTTACAGATTTTAATAAATATTAAATTAATATTTAAGATGGGCACCGATTTATTCCAGAGCTTATCTGGGGACGTTAACCACTGATTCTAGAATTTGTCTTTCAAGTATATCGGTGGGTGCCGCGATATCTTAATCGACTAGAATTACAGATGGTCAAAGGTGTAACAGATTTATTTGCGTTTTACACTACTGTTAGAGGGACATCACGCTACTATATGTATTATTTAATATAAGGTAGAAGAGCAATATCGCACGAAGCAATGTCAGTGTGAAGAGGCAAGTCGTTTCCAAGGTCTACCCAGAGCTTGGTTTAGCCGAGACACGAGGATCTGAACTTTGCATTCCTAATACTCTGCCTACCAATAATACTTAAATATAGTAGGAGCTTTATTGTACTTTAATAAGTACGGACATGTCATCTTACTGTAGTCTCGCATTTATAATATAATACGGACAGTAAGGAAAGAGAAAATAATTATTTCTCGCCGTCGCACTAGATATATTATATGTAATTACGTAATAAACACTAATATATTGCACTAATCTACTAAATAATCTAAAATAACATTCTACTAAATAAAATTAAATAAAACGATTATAATAAAATACATAACAATCCATACATAAATATAAAATAATAAAAAAAAATATAAAATAATATAGTCACACACCCACTCCATATATAATTACGTTATGGAGTCCCTAGATCTTTGTCGAATTAGGGAAGTGGTAGTAGGAAGAGTATCTTGCCTTCCATGGTTTCCGGACAGTTTTCGGTCTCTTTCCAGTAAACCTAAGCGACCAGCTGGGCGATTAGGCTGTCGTGTTACTTCCTCCGCTCCCTTGGCCTGTCTAATCTTCGCCGTGGTAAGATGAGGAGGCCATTCATCTTCTTCTTTACTTAGGGAGTCGGGTCCACCTAACCAGCCAGGAGTATCTATCCGTTCTTGAGGAGTTGCTCCTCTGGAAGTGATGTCGGCTAGATTAATCATCTCGGGGCGATGTCTCCATTGATCTACATTGGAGTTAATATCGTCATTATCTGAGGAGTATGGTGTTCCCTCAGTGGGTTCGTCCACTTCACTGCTCCCCTCTTCCCAATCCTTTACTTGAAGTAGCCGGTCTTGTGGCAATCTTTCTTCAAGAGTTCTGCGGGAAGGGCCAGTAAAGTACCAACCTACTCTAGTTCTTACCGCATAAGTTTGTAATGGCTGCGGTTGAGCAGGCCGTTTCTCCAATGTCTCGAGCACCTCATGCGCGTTTTGGCCGATGAGGATTTGCACTCCAGGATAATCGGTTTGGAATCGAGGTATCTCAAGATGTTGGATGCTCTCGTCCTCGTCCCAGTTATAAGGTTCTACTTGGGTAGTAGCGAAGTTCTTTATTGCCACCATTTTTACTGACCTTATACTTTGTTCTCCTAATTTATCCTGTGGGGTGGACAACGCACCTATATAGTAATCTGCCGTTATGGTAGATTTCCAAACTGGCATAATTCCGGACATATTTAACTTAGTTCGGAATTTGGGTTATCCAGCAAAGATGTCCTCGGCTAGTTCTTTGTCGATGAATGTTCCTGTACTGCCGGAGTCAAGGAGGGCATTCACTATGTAACTCTTATTAGGACCGTGAACTCTTACCTGTACCACAGGAAATTCTCGTATTCCTACGTGGGAGGTTGGAGCTTTCCAAGATGGTTGTCTGTCAAAGATGGTTGGGGGGAACTCCGTGTCAGTGTCTTTTTCGTACGTAAGTGCTCGATACACTGCGGTATTTATTAGATAACAGGATTCGTTGGCATCGGAGAATTCGTCCGTATAGAATCCTTCCCACTCAGAACTTTGGTCAGTGTCGTTCACATCACTGAATTGGACATGTGATTTGGGCTCACTTACCTGACTCGGGCTGTTTCGTTCGAATTCCGTGTGCAACAAGCTATGATGTTTCGCGCCGCACTTAGCACACCTTGCGTCAGAGTAACAGGTTCGCCGCTGGTGTCCGCGTCTGAGACAGTTATAACACAACCGCTTATCCCACAGGACTCCACGTCTATCTGCCAGGGATTTCTTTAGGAATTCTGCACACGCACTCAAACGGTGGGGCCCGTCGCACAGCGCACATTTTGGTTTGATGTTACTCACTTTACCTTGGGTAATGTTATGCACTTTCGCTCGTTCTTCGGGCTTTCTTACCTGAATTCTGTTGGGAGACTGAGGAGGGGTCTTGGCAACCTGTTCTCTCCTATCATTGGTTCGAGACTTGTATTTACTTACGTCTTTTGGGGTTTTGTGGTCATAGTAAGATCTTGCTGTGTCTTTCCCGCTGTCCTCCTCATGTGAGGTCTGGCTTTCGCCCTCGTCTGTATAACACACGGGTATTATTCTTCTCCTAGAAACGGGTTTCTCACTTACCTGATTTTCCGATGTTTTCTCTCTGGACTGCTTTATGAGTTGTAATTTGACCTCACCGTCTAGGAATGACATGAGATCAGCCATGGTAGGGCTCCGTCGTTGTTGCTCCATCATATACAACACTTTCTTGTCCCAGCGAGTACATACTCCACCCTTTGGTAAAGTAGAGACTATGGCTCCAATAACCATAGAACTCTGATATTCATGAGACTTACCTAACCAATCTAATTGTCGGCAGATCTCTTGAATCTCATCGGAAAACTCTATAATCTCGTTACTAAGGAACTTTCGGGGAGCTACTAATTTTGCATACAAATACTTAGCTATGTTATCCTTATTACCATACCTGGTGTTTAATGTATCCCAAACTTGTCTTAATCCATTTGGATGTCCAATAAACTTCAACGCCATTAACTTGGGAGGTCCTTCCAAACATTTGATGAGGAATCTCAGTTTCTCTCCGCTAGATAGTACAGAGTTCTGTATGCTATCTTCATAATATTCATTAAACGGTAACCATTTCATTTCATCTCCATTGAATTTGACGATTTCTCCCACTTTGACCGCTTGGCGGGCTTCTGTTCTAGCCATCTGACGCGTAAAGCTTTCTTGGGCCATCGTGTTATTTAATATCGAATTATCGGTATATAAATTTCTCGGATTATTATCAGGTCTATAGGGAATATCATTACAAACAGGTTTATAATCACCCTTAATAGGGTTTGCTATAGGAGTTTCTACTTCGCTAGCAGTATAGATGCGTGTAGGCTCCACACCTTGCGCATGAAATACTTCAGGCCTAACAGGTTGACACATTGTTACAGGGGGTGTTGGTATGCCCCTTTTTACATTTACTAATTTATCGCGTTCTAACGCGATACTTTGCTGCACTTCTTGTAGCTCTAACCTACTTTCCCTGACAGTTCCCTTGAACTGGTGGACCGTCTCCTGCATCTGTCCGAGCAGGACATTCATCCCCTTCCGTCCCTCCTCCACCCACTCGACCGCCGAAGCGGGAGTCGCCAACGTTGTGGCGGGCGGGCGAGGGACTACGGGCGACCAATCCATACGCTCGGAGTCCATGACAGGAACCATTTCAGGGGCTGTTCTACTAGGCACTGATAGTTTCGTGCTGTGTAAAGGGAATTTAGAGGTTGCTCCCTGGAATACAGGTGTCTCTAGCACCGAAGTGGTGGCTTCGAGAACAGGCCTAATTATTTCAGGCTCATCTGTTATAGTAGGGAGTCTACTTACAGTAACAATCCGGTCTGTGTGTTCTGTACTCGCTACGGCTGTGCTAGCTAGTTGTCTTCTAACAGCTGGAGGTAAATCAGGCAATTTGTGACGGGGAGACGTTCTTTTATGCCTACTCAGACGAGATCTATTTCCTCCGCCTTCAGGGTCGGTGGTGTCTCCTTCCTCCGATGATGTATAACCTTGGCGTTTGGAAGTAGATCGACTCATCATCTGCATTCTACTATCCGTTAACCGTTTATTTATACTATCTTGACTTTCCTGAATATTTTCCAACGCTAGCTGAGCAATCTCGTCAGACGCTCTCCTTTCTGCTTCTGCCAATGCATCCGCCGCTTTTCTTTCTGCTTCGGCCGCTGCCGCTGCTACTGCCGCTTTTCTGTCTGCTTCGGCTGCTGCTTCTGCCGCTCTTCTGTCTGCTTCGGCCGCCCTTCTGTCTGCTTCGGCCGTTGCTTTGGCTTCTGCTGCTTTTCTGTCCGCTTCTGCTGTTGCCATTGCCGCTGCTATTGCTGTGGCCTTTTTGTCCTCTATTCGTCTTTTCTGGACTTGTTCTTCCTGGGCTCTAGTGATGCGGAGTTGTTCATCAAATTTAGCTTGATTTGCAGCTAACATTTCAGTATCAATTGCGTCCAACACATGCTTGGTTCCTTCACTATTAGGGGAAAGTCCAGCCAGCCTTCTTCTCAACTCCTCGTCTCCTAGGAATCTCTGATAGTCTGACAGATAGATGTCAATAGCGTCTCTAGTTCGCGGCTTCTCTGCTGTCCCTTCGCTTTCCTCTTGAGAAGAAGTGGCGTCGGTTGATTCTTCATAGGTTGGCCGCTCATCATAAACCGTATCCGCCATCTTCGCTCCGCGTTCGGGCGTCCGCTCAACAGTATCCGAACTACTGGAGCTATCGGGCCGCTGAGAACTAGGTTCTTGGCTAGGATGTTGCTGCTGTTTGACAGCTGCTTCTTGATCCCGCTTGACTTGGGCCCGAGTGCCGATGATAGACCTACGGTGTTCTACTAGTCTAGGGTCTGACACTACTACGGTAGGGATGGCCTTTCTTACAATAGTAGGTGACTTAGACTTGGATCTAGGATGTTCTATACTGGGATCTGGGTCACTGATCTTTTTAAGACACTGTCTAACAGTCATTCTAACACTTTCTAAGTGTCATGTTTGTTTACACAGTTGAATGCCTACGGCTATAAATACAGTTAAAGCAAGTCTAGTAATTCAGTATCACTGCTAGCCTAATAATTAGTTACC
Organism: Nemertoderma westbladi; assembly: GCA_032718475.1. Classification (NCBI taxonomy): domain Eukaryota; kingdom Metazoa; phylum Xenacoelomorpha; order Nemertodermatida; family Nemertodermatidae; genus Nemertoderma; species Nemertoderma westbladi. The sequence goes on along the minus strand of JAUCBJ010005674.1, from coordinate 35,391 downwards.
GATACTGCTACCCAGTGTAGCGTGATATATATATAATATATTAGAATACCGGTATGCTTATAGTATATATAAGTATTATTACAGACTAGATTTGTCACAGAGTACCGGTATATAATTTCAGTGCAAATATATACAATTATATAATAAGCCTATTATAGATACCGGTATATCAATTATTTAAGATAATTGAATTTCTGAAATTATAAGGTTACTTAGTTACTTGAGTTTACTCTATTACCGTTATTTTAGCAGTAGTCCAACTGATATTAAGACCTAATTATTGTATGACAGGCCTACTAATTTATAAATCTTTTAAGTTGATTTATAATATATATGTATATACCCGTATAAGGGGTTTTTGTTACAATATTGAAATAGATGTTACTATTTCTGGGAAATAATCACTACACAGAAGCTGTGCGCTCTCAGTGAAGTGCTACTTATTGGACACTAAAACGAATAATTCTACTGGCTTACGTTACTTATCTACGAATTACTTACAATATTGTTGAGATTACAATCTCTAATAAACACACGAAAAAACTATACGTACGAAATTTTTAGGGCAATTTAACAGGGAAACTACGAACCAGTCTAACAAAGGGTTAAAACTTCTGGTTATTACAACGGATAGGATACTACGGTATTTGAAAATAATAAGCAGAAGTAAATATACTGCGTTGTCCAGATAGGAAAATACCACCGCCTGACGACCTACAGCCGTATCGCTATAGGTACTACGTTATGTATCACGGAGTGTTCCTACCTAGAGGTTAATAGAACGAACGTGCCTATTAACCACTTTACAACACAAATATAAAGCCTACACTAATTACTCTCGGAAAGCACTGTACACTAAACCCTAAGTTAGGTACAAGTACTTGTAAAACAGATAACCAGCAGTTAAGTATACTTGAACAGTTAAAAGAACCACAGCATCTGCTGGAGTGACCGGGGCACAAAGTCACCAGTCTTTACCTACGCCAAGCAGCCCGTGTAGTACCGGGGTTAATTTAACTATAACGGTATGTATAACAAACACAATTACTGTAGGAATAAACTTGGGGACATGAATGTTGCGAGTAATCGCATAAACTCTGAATAATAAATATTACGCTACCCGTACAAAATACTCAAATAAAATACAAACTAAATGTTGGCAGACTACTATCAAGCCTAAACAAACTACAGTATGTGCAGATTCCAAAATTGTTAGTTAGTATGCGTGCTAATACGGTAGTACGACTTATTCTTTAAGAGGGGGTTGACCTTACAACTACGAGTTGCCCCAACTTACTAACTGGCACTTTATCAGACTTACTCTACACACGCAGCAATTCCTTCAGACCCAACAACAGCCAGACAACAATCCAGCCTACAAAATATCTGAATAATATTACGGTACCTGAACAGACTATACAAACAATACAGGATAAACGCTGACGGACTACTATCAAGCCTAAATAAACCACAGTATATGCAGATTCCGAAATTGTTAGTTAGTATGCGTGCTAATACAGTAGTACGACTTATTCTTTAAGAGGGGGTTGACCTTACAACTACGAGTTGCCCCAACTTACTAACTGGCACTTGATCAGACTTACTCTACACACGCTGTAATCTTCAAGCCTAACAACAGTCAGACAACAGTCCAGCCTACAATGATCTGAACAATCTGAGCAGACTTACACGTCTTCAGCTCAATATTAACTTACTAGGAAATAAAACTGACAGAAATAGACCTAAGTAAAATCCCAATAAAAACCAGGCGTCCCCGATTTAATATCGAGACCTACCGGTATACAATAATCAAAATCGAATAATACTAATGTACTTATACAGCAGTACTGGTTATGACAGTTGGGCCTACTGACCTACAGAAGTACCGGTTCTGACAGTTGGACCTACGGACCTACAGCAGTACCGGTTCTGGCAGTTGGGCCTACTGACCTACAGAAGTACCGGTTCAGGTTTACCGATAGACCGGTACTTAGCAACCTTATTGCTTACTGCAATAAGATCAATAACTGTTATTGTACGCGCTTTTGGAGACCTTTAGCAGTTTAACCTGCCAAAATTTATATGTCTTTAGTTGGTAAATTAACTTTATAAGATAACAAGATTTAATACAAAATAAACACAACATTAGCCGAAGCCAGCCTATGCACGTTCATTCACCCGATGGTTACACCCGGGAGACTGGATTCGTATGCTTAGATTTATTGCAGTGAAGCCTACTTGTATTATTCGATTGATCACTAATATATAATCTCTGGCAAATATTATTCACTTTCGGGAAATATTAGCAGTTCCTTTAGGACGTGGCGCTCTATCTATGTAAACAAAGTTATGACTTACACCAAACACAACGATATGGCTTAGAATTCACGTATGAGACGCATTCTTTAGGAGATGCTTAGTTATCAGTCTCACTCACAATCATACACACTACCGGTACCGCACAATACTGCTCACTGGTTTGCCGACAGTCACTGACTTTGATCACGTATAAAGAGAATAGCAATTGACTCAAGTAGTGGCTACCAAATAGCATTATATTCAATACAAACCACTATAAGGTAAGTCGCAATCGTTGTATGTAAACTGTCTCTCTAACCTGTAGTGTATCAAGAAAATTGGGAAATTTGGGTTCTTTATATGTGTTCTCCAAATAATATTCAACCAAACAACAGTAAATAGCAGTATAATAATATGTTGAACCGATAATGTAAGACTGAATTGAGATAAGTTGTGAGATATGCACTGATAACAGTTATACGCTCTATAATCTAAGACTACTAATGTTTCTTATAAAGTTATAAAAATAAGTGATTCCAGAGCCGTTCTTCCTGGCTTAGAATCATCAACACTGAACACTGAATAAGAATCAC
>JAUCBJ010005674.1:0-30000 GCA_032718475.1 Nemertoderma westbladi | reverse complement strand
TAATGTAATTAATTGAATCAGAATAAATTATTTCTTATCGGTTTAACTCATTCATCCGTTATTGTTGTTGTTTTATCTATTCTGGGACTTCCAGCAGCACGTGAACAACTAAGCTGACTGGTTAACTAGTCCGGGACTTCGAGCACCACGTGAACAACTAAGCTGACTGGTTAACTAGTCTGGGGGTTCGAGCAGCACGTGAACAACTAAGCTGACTGGTTAACTAGTCTGGGGGTTCGAGCACCACGTGAACAACTAAGCTGACTGGTTAACTAGTCCGGGACTTCGAGCAGCACGCGAACAACAAAGCTGACTGGTTAACTAAACTTGGGCTTCGAGCAGTACGAGACCATTTGAATTTGAATTGATATATTTTTGGCGGTTAATGCTAATTACAGAATTATAATATATTAATTACCATTACAAACTGTACACAGTGTGCTGCAGTATGTATACATGGGTACGTACTAAAATGTCAAGGAGCTAGAGCAGTAGACTTCATACTGTAAACTTCTTACTGTAGTGTAGTAGATACTGCTACTGCATGTGCAGTAGGCCTACAGACATATTATCTTATTTAGGTCTACTAAGAAATATTGCGTAGTGTAATTTCATAAGAAATATATACAGCTGTACAGCAGGGAATTGATAGTAAAATATATCGCAGGTAGGCGGCCTACTGTAATAACAGTAGGTGTATAATGCCTCTGCCTATACTGCTATATTTGTCTATGACATATAATATGATAAAATATTATTATGAATGAACATTATTATTCTTAGTAACTCGTGACAAAAGACAATGCGCTACTAACTCAGAAACTGTAGTCCTAAATGCGGAACTTAAACCGAAACAGGGAATAGTACAATGTGGACTTTGTAGTGACACATTTGGCAGTCAGTGCGATATAATTTCTCACGTACAAGCAAATCACGGCATTGCATGTTCAGTACAAACGGTAATTCGATTATTCAACAATTAACAAACGGTTATTCAACGTCCATTTTTAGTTATTAGCATGACGGTAATACAAATTACGCAAAGTGAACCTTTACTACATTCACAATTTTCTATTCATTCACTAACTATAACGAAAATTGAACGTTCATTTAATCCGTGGTACGTTCAGTGAACTATATTTGCTACCTGGGTTACTCTATTCATATATTCAATGTTAAAGCAGATTTGAATTTACCGCCAAAATATAGGTGGCAGATCTGATCTGCCACCCTTTCCAGTACAAATTGCATGTCTTTCAATCATTTGAATTTCCCGCGCTATGGAGCAGGGTGGCACCTTTTAGGGACTTGTGTCTGCAATGCCCAATCTTTAAAATCGCATACGGATTATTCTCCATAGGAATCCATTACATACGCGTATGAGCATACGGATACGGCGAAAAGTTATACCCTCAGCCTACTACATACTGACATAGGGTACCTACACCCTACAGCTACTGAGCCACACTCTGTAACAACCAATAAGTCAAATATTATAATTATAACCAATACTGATATAGCTATATAGGCTACTAGACGTTCAGTATGGTCCACAGTGAGACTGAATCTAAAGGTAAAGGGTTCGTCTTTACCAGAGGTCCCAGCACCTATTCGGTGCCACAGAGTCTATACGCGAAGAACCGAACGCGTCTCGTTCAACGACTGGGACCAAACCCCGGTACAGCCGTCATCCTACAGGGCGGGGAAGCCACCACTCTCTACAGCACTGACACCGAAGTTATATTCCGGCAGGAGCCATTCTTCCATTGGGTATTCGGTGTGGAAGAACCTGGTTGCTACGGCTCTATAGACCTGGGAACCGGTCAGTCTACACTTTTCGTTCCCAAACTTCCCCAGGAATACGCTGTATGGATGGGAAAGATCCACCCCCCGGAGCATTTCCTTGCGAAGTACGGGGTTGACCGCGTTCTATATGTGTGCGACATCGAGGCAGTATTAAAAGAATCCAAAACGACTCGGTTGTTGACATTATTTGGTCGCGATTCCGACAGCGGTTTGACGACAAAAGAGGCGGAATTCCCAGGAATCACGAGTTTCTCTGTAGATAACACCCTCCTCCACACCAACATGGTCGAATTGCGAGTGTTTAAAACCGACGAGGAGTTGGATCTACTCCGCTATGTGAACCGAGTGTCCAGCGCGGCTCATCGTGAGGTCATGCAGCTGTTACGTCCCGACATGCACGAGTACCAAGCCGAAAGCGCTTTCCGCCACTTCTGTGGCTACCACGGTGGCTGTCGGTTCTCCTCCTACACGTGTATCTGCGGCAGCGGAGTCAACGCATCCATCCTACATTACGGCCACTCCGGAGCTCCTAATGATAAACTCATTAGCGACGGGGACATATGTCTGTTCGATATGGGAGGGGAATATTCCGGCTACACATCCGATATCACTTGCAGTTTCCCCGTCAACGGGAAATTTTCCGCCAAGCAGACGGGAATCTACAACGCGGTGTTGGCTTCCAGTCGTGCCGTTATGGCTGCATGCAGACCCGGGGCCTCCTGGGTGGCCCTACACAAGCTCTCCGAGAGAGTCCTACTCGAGTCACTCAAGGACTTGTCTTTGGTTCGGGGGTCTGTAGACGACATGATGGCGGCCCGTCTCGGCGCCCTCTTTATGCCCCACGGTATGGGCCACTTCATGGGCATCCACGTTCACGATGTCGGCGGCTACCCCGAGGGAAGTGTGCGCTCAACCGAGCCCGGGCTGCGTTCGTTGCGTAATGTACGCGACCTCCACCACCGTATGGTGCTCACCATAGAACCCGGGTGTTACTTCAACCCAGCTACCATGGTGCCCGCTTTCGACAACCCCACTCTAGCCGAGTTCCTCAATGTCGATCTCATCTCCAATGAATATTTGGATTTCGGTGGCGTTCGTATAGAAGACGATATAATTGTTACTGAAGACGGTATGGAGTTGATGACCGATGTGCCTCGCACCGTTGCTGAGATCGAAGCGCTAATGGAAGAAGGACGACGTAAATATGGCGAAGTTCCTAAACCATTTGAAATAAAATAGATTGAACTCGTATCGATTATTAAATCTCTTCCACTTAATAATTAAGTTTTAGGGTTATTTATTGTAATTAAATTGCCTAAAATAAAATCTTATAATTTTAATTGAAGACGTACTTTAGGTCAAGGCTCAAGGTCTAAATAATTACAATTCACTAAATATTCACTATGTAAACTCTTCCAATATTTACTTTTCTTACATTCGCCCACCAAAATTATACAAATATATTTTATTGATTACGGGTATTAATAATTAGTTTTAGAAGACTAAATATATTTCAACTAGACTGATAGATAAATAGAGGTCTATAATTGCTCATTTTTGTGCTATAATAAATTTACCGGTAAGATTATTTAATAATAAGAAATTAGTTTATAATTATGTTTGTAATATTAGGCTAATGAATATGTGCAAATGTTGTTATTGTGTTAATGTGCTTAATTGCTGTAACATTTATGGTTATAATTATTAAAAAATATCACTGTTACACTGGAAAATATTAAATATATCATTGAAAGCTATGGTGACAAGAGGTCCCGTTTTGGAGTACCTGTCCCACTCTCCCAAGTGATGCCATAGCCCCCTTTGTCCCACATATGCCACTTTTTCAGGTGAAATATTAAATATCAATATTCCAAATCCCAACTAAAACTTACGGTGGGAAATGTTGTTTAGTTCACATAGCAACGCGGTATGCTGACTGGCTGAAATTGAAACTAAAGCCTCTGTCTGTATATTGTAGTGCCAGGCCAAGGCCTACCCAGACCTACAATGCTTATCTGAATACTGTTAATAAAAACCGTGTATTAAACCCCCGGTTTGTTCGCCTTCAACCATATAACCCCCGGTTTGTTCGCCTTCAACCATATAACCCCCAGTTTGTTTGCCTTCAACCATATAACCCCCAGTTTGTTCGCCTTTAACCATATAACCCCCAGTTTGTTCGCCTTCAACCATATAACTCCCGGTTTGTTCGCCTTCAACCATATAACCCCCGGTTTGTTCGCCTTCAACCATATAACCCCCAGTTTGTTCGCCTTCAACCATATAACCCCCAGTTTGTTCGCCTTCAACCATATAACCCCCAGTTTGTTCGCCTTCAACCATATAACCCCCAGTTTGTTCGCCTTCAACCATATAACTCCCAGTTTGTTCGCCTTTAACCATATAACCCCCAGTTTGTTTGCCTTCAACCATATAACCCCCAGTTTGTTCGCCTTTAACCATATAACCCCCAGTTTGTTCGCCTTTAACCATATAACTCCCAGTTTGTTCGCCTTTAACCATATAACCCCCAGTTTGTTTGCCTTCAACCATATAACCCCCAGTTTGTTCGCCTTTAACCATATAACCCCCAGTTTGTTCGCCTTCAACCATATAACTCCCGGTTTGTTCGCCTTCAACCATATAACCCCCGGTTTGTTCGCCTTCAACCATATAACCCCCAGTTTGTTCGCCTTCAACCATATAACTCCCAGTTTGTTCGCCTTCAACCATATAACCCCCAGTTTGTTCGCCTTCAACCATATAACTCCCAGTTTGTTCGCCTTCAACCATATAACCCCCAGTTTGTTCGCCTTCAACCATATAACCCCCGGTTTGTTCGCCTTCAACCATATAACCCCCGGTTTGTTCGCCTTATCGACTTCAACCATATAACCCCCAGTTTGTTCGCCTTCAACCATATAACCCCCGGTTTGTTCGCCTTCAACCATATAACCCCCGGTTTGTTCGCCTTATCGACTTCAACCATATAACCCCCAGTTTGTTCGCCTTCAACCATATAACCCCCAGTTTGTTCGCCTTCAACCATATAACCCCCAGTATGTTCGCCTTCAACCATATAACCCCCGGTTTGTTCGCCTTATCGACTTCAACCATATAACCCCCAGTTTGTTCGCCTTCAACCATATAACCCCCAGTTTGTTCGCCTTCAACCATATAACCCCCAGTATGTTCGCCTTCAACCATATAACCCCCAGTATGTTCGCCTTCAACCATATAACCCCCGGTTTGTTCGCCTTCAACCATATAACCCCCAGTTTGTTCGCCTTCAACCATATAACCCCCAGTTTGTTCGCCTTCAACCATATAACCCCCAGTTTGTTCGCCTTCAACCATATAACCCCCGGTTTGTTCGCCTTATCGACTTCAACCATATAACCCCCAGTTTGTTCGCCTTCAACCATATAACCCCCAGTTTGTTCGCCTTCAACCATATAACCCCCAGTATGTTCGCCTTCAACCATATAACCCCCAGTTTGTTCGCCTTCAACCATATAACCCCCGGTTTGTTCGCCTTATCGACTTCAACCATATAACCCCCAGTTTGTTCGCCTTCAACCATATAACCCCCAGTTTGTTCGCCTTCAACCATATAACCCCCGGTTTGTTCGCCTTATCGCCTTCAACCATATAACTCCCAGTTTGTTCGCCTTCAACCATATAACCCCCAGTTTGTTCGCCTTCAACCATATAACTCCCCGTTTGTTTGCCTTCAACCATATAACCCCCCGTTTGTTCGCCTTCAACCATATAACCCCCAGTTTGTTCGCCTTCAACCATATAACCCCCAGTTTGTTCGCCTTCAACTATATAACTCCCAGTTTGTTCGCCTTCAACCATATAACCACCAGTTTGTTCGCCTTCAACCATATAACCCCCAGTTTGTTCGCCTTCAACCATATAACCCCCAGTTTGTTCGCCTTCAACCATATAACCCCCAGTTTGTTCGCCTTCAACCATATAACTCCCCGTTTGTTTGCCTTCAACCATATAACCCCCCGTTTGTTCGCCTTTAACCATATAACTCCCGGTTTGTTCGCCTTCAACCATATAACCCCCAGTTTGTTCGCCTTCAACCATATAACCCCCAGTTTGTTCGCCTTCAACCATATAACCCCCAGTTTGTTCGCCTTCAACCATATAACCCCCAGTTTGTTCGCCTTCAACCATATAACCCCCGGTTTGTTCGCCTTCAACCATATAACCCCCAGTTTGTTCGCCTTCAACCATATAACCCCCAGTTTGTTCGCCTTCAACCATATAACCCCCAGTTTGTTCGCCTTCAACCATATAACCCCCAGTTTGTTCGCCTTCAACCATATAACCCCCAGTTTGTTCGCCTTTAACCATATAACCCCCCGTTTGTTCGCCTTTAACCATATAACACCCGGTTTGTTCGCCTTATCGCCTTCAACCATATAACCCCCAGTTTGTTCGCCTTTAACCATATAACTCCCAGTTTGTTCGCCTTCAACCATATAACCCCCGGTTTGTTCGCCTTCAACCATATAACCCCCAGTTTGTTCGCCTTCAACCATATAACTGCCAGTTTGTTCGCCTTCAACCATATAACCCCCAGTTTGTTCGCCTTCAACCATATAACCCCCAGTTTGTTTGCCTTCAACCATAGAACTCCCAGTTTGTTCGCCTTCAACCATATAACCCCCGGTTTGTTTGCCTTCAACCATATAACTCCCAGTTTGTTCGCCTTCAACCATATAACCCCCGGTTTGTTCGCCTTCAACCATATAACTCCCAGTTTGTTCGCCTTCAACCATATAACCACCAGTTTGTTCGCCTTATCGCCTTCAACCATATAACCCCCGGTTTGTTTGCCTTCAACCATATAACTGCCAGTTTGTTCGCCTTCAACCATATAACCCCCAGTTTGTTCGCCTTCAACCATATAACTGCCAGTTTGTTCGCCTTCAACCATATAACCCCCAGTTTGTTCGCCTTCAACCATATAACTCCCAGTTTGTTCGCCTTCAACCATATAACCCCCAGTTTGTTCGCCTTCAACCATATAACCCCCAGTTTGTTCGCCTTCAACCATATAACTCCCAGTTTGTTCGCCTTCAACCATATAACCCCCAGTTTGTTTGCCTTCAACCATATAACTCCCAGTTTGTTCGCCTTCAACCATATAACCCCCGGTTTGTTTGCCTTCAACCATATAACTCCCAGTTTGTTCGCCTTCAACCATATAACTCCCAGTTTGTTCGCCTTCAACCATATAACCCCCGGTTTGTTCGCCTTCAACCATATAACTCCCAGTTTGTTCGCCTTCAACCATATAACTCCCAGTTTGTTCGCCTTCAACCATATAACTCCCAGTTTGTTCGCCTTCAACCATATAACTCCCAGTTTGTTCGCCTTCAACCATATAACCCCCAGTTTGTTCGCCTTCAACCATATAACTCCCAGTTTGTTCGCCTTCAACCATATAACCCCCAGTTTGTTCGCCTTCAACCATATAACTCCCAGTTTGTTCGCCTTCAACCATATAACTCCCAGTTTGTTCGCCTTCAACCATATAACCCCCAGTTTGTTCGCCTTCAACCATATAACTCCCAGTTTGTTCGCCTTCAACCATATAACCCCCAGTTTGTTCGCCTTCAACCATATAACCCCCAGTTTGTTCGCCTTCAACCATATAACCCCCAGTTTGTTCGCCTTCAACCATATAACCCCCAGTTTGTTCGCCTTCAACTATATAACTCCCAGTTTGTTCGCCTTCAACCATATAACCCCCAGTTTGTTCGCCTTCAACCATATAACCCCCAGTTTGTTCGCCTTCAACCATATAACCCCCAGTTTGTTCGCCTTCAACCATATAACCCCCAGTTTGTTCGCCTTCAACCATATAACTCCCAGTTTGTTCGCCTTCAACCATATAACCCCCAGTTTGTTCGCCTTCAACCATATAACTCCCCGTTTGTTTGCCTTCAACCATATAACCCCCCGTTTGTTCGCCTTCAACCATATAACCCCCAGTTTGTTCGCCTTCAACCATATAACCCCCAGTTTGTTCGCCTTCAACTATATAACTCCCAGTTTGTTCGCCTTCAACCATATAACCCCCAGTTTGTTCGCCTTCAACCATATAACCCCCAGTTTGTTCGCCTTCAACCATATAACCCCCAGTTTGTTCGCCTTCAACCATATAACCCCCAGTTTGTTCGCCTTCAACCATATAACTCCCCGTTTGTTTGCCTTCAACCATATAACCCCCCGTTTGTTCGCCTTTAACCATATAACTCCCGGTTTGTTCGCCTTCAACCATATAACCCCCAGTTTGTTCGCCTTCAACCATATAACCCCCAGTTTGTTCGCCTTCAACCATATAACCCCCAGTTTGTTCGCCTTCAACCATATAACCCCCAGTTTGTTCGCCTTCAACCATATAACCCCCGGTTTGTTCGCCTTCAACCATATAACCCCCAGTTTGTTCGCCTTCAACCATATAACCCCCAGTTTGTTCGCCTTCAACCATATAACCCCCAGTTTGTTCGCCTTCAACCATATAACCCCCAGTTTGTTCGCCTTCAACCATATAACCCCCAGTTTGTTCGCCTTCAACCATATAACCCCCGGTTTGTTCGCCTTCAACCATATAACCCCCAGTTTGTTCGCCTTTAACCATATAACCCCCCGTTTGTTCGCCTTTAACCATATAACACCCGGTTTGTTCGCCTTATCGCCTTCAACCATATAACCCCCAGTTTGTTCGCCTTTAACCATATAACTCCCAGTTTGTTCGCCTTCAACCATATAACCCCCGGTTTGTTCGCCTTCAACCATATAACCCCCAGTTTGTTCGCCTTCAACCATATAACTGCCAGTTTGTTCGCCTTCAACCATATAACCCCCAGTTTGTTCGCCTTCAACCATATAACCCCCAGTTTGTTTGCCTTCAACCATATAACTCCCAGTTTGTTCGCCTTCAACCATATAACCCCCGGTTTGTTTGCCTTCAACCATATAACTCCCAGTTTGTTCGCCTTCAACCATATAACCCCCGGTTTGTTCGCCTTCAACCATATAACTCCCAGTTTGTTCGCCTTCAACCATATAACCACCAGTTCGTTCGCCTTATCGCCTTCAACCATATAACCCCCGGTTTGTTTGCCTTCAACCATATAACTGCCAGTTTGTTCGCCTTCAACCATATAACCCCCAGTTTGTTCGCCTTCAACCATATAACTGCCAGTTTGTTCGCCTTCAACCATATAACCCCCAGTTTGTTCGCCTTCAACCATATAACTCCCAGTTTGTTCGCCTTCAACCATATAACCCCCAGTTTGTTCGCCTTCAACCATATAACCCCCAGTTTGTTCGCCTTCAACCATATAACTCCCAGTTTGTTCGCCTTCAACCATATAACCCCCAGTTTGTTTGCCTTCAACCATATAACTCCCAGTTTGTTCGCCTTCAACCATATAACCCCCGGTTTGTTTGCCTTCAACCATATAACTCCCAGTTTGTTCGCCTTCAACCATATAACTCCCAGTTTGTTCGCCTTCAACCATATAACCCCCGGTTTGTTCGCCTTCAACCATATAACTCCCAGTTTGTTCGCCTTCAACCATATAACTCCCAGTTTGTTCGCCTTCAACCATATAACTCCCAGTTTGTTCGCCTTCAACCATATAACTCCCAGTTTGTTCGCCTTCAACCATATAACCCCCAGTTTGTTCGCCTTCAACCATATAACTCCCAGTTTGTTCGCCTTCAACCATATAACCCCCAGTTTGTTCGCCTTCAACCATATAACTCCCAGTTTGTTCGCCTTCAACCATATAACTCCCAGTTTGTTCGCCTTCAACAATATAACCCCCAGTTTGTTCGCCTTCAACCATATAACTCCCAGTTTGTTCGCCTTCAACCATATAACCCCCAGTTTGTTCGCCTTCAACCATATAACCCCCAGTTTGTTCGCCTTCAACCATATAACCCCCAGTTTGTTCGCCTTCAACCATATAACTCCCAGTTTGTTCGCCTTCAACCATATAACTCCCAGTTTGTTCGCCTTCAACCATATAACCCCCAGTTTGTTCGCCTTCAACCATATAACCCCCAGTTTGTTCGCCTTCAACCATATAACTCCCAGTTTGTTCGCCTTCAACCATATAACTCCCAGTTTGTTCGCCTTCAACCATATAACTCCCAGTTTGTTCGCCTTCAACCATATAACCCCCAGTTTGTTCGCCTTCAACCATATAACCCCCAGTTTGTTCGCCTTCAACCATATAACTCCCAGTTTGTTCGCCTTCAACCATATAACTCCCAGTTTGTTCGCCTTCAACCATATAACCCCCAGTTTGTTCGCCTTCAACCATATAACACCCGGTTTGTTCGCCTTCAACCATATAACCCCCAGTTTGTTCGCCTTCAACCATATAACCACCAGTTTGTTCGCCTTATCGCTTTCAACCATATAACCCCCAGTTTGTTCGCCTTCAACCATATAACCCCCAGTTTGTTCGCCTTCAACCATATAACCCCCGGTTTGTTCGCCTTATCGCCTTCAACCATATAACTCCCGGTTTGTTCGCCTTCAACCATATATAACTCCCAGTTTGTTCGCCTTCAACCATATAACTCCCGGTTTGTTCGCCTTCAACCATATAACTCCCGGTTTGTTCGCCTTCAACCATATAACCCCCGGTTTGTTCGCCTTCAACCATATAACTCCCGGTTTGTTCGCCTTCAACCATATAACCCCCGGTTTGTTTGCCTTCAACCATATAACTCCCAGTTTGTTCGCCTTCAACCATATAACTCCCAGTTTGTTCGCCTTCAACCATATAACTCCCAGTTTGTTCGCCTTCAACCATATAACCCCCAGTTTGTTCGCCTTCAACCATATAACACCCGGTTTGTTCGCCTTCAACCATATAACCCCCAGTTTGTTCGCCTTCAACCATATAACCACCAGTTTGTTCGCCTTATCGCTTTCAACCATATAACCCCCAGTTTGTTCGCCTTCAACCATATAACCCCCAGTTTGTTCGCCTTCAACCATATAACCCCCAGTTTGTTCGCCTTCAACCATATAACCCCCGGTTTGTTCGCCTTATCGCCTTCAACCATATAACTCCCGGTTTGTTCGCCTTCAACCATATATAACTCCCAGTTTGTTCGCCTTCAACCATATAACTCCCGGTTTGTTCGCCTTCAACCATATAACCCCCAGTTTGTTCGCCTTCAACCATATAACCCCCGGTTTGTTCGCCTTATCGCCTTCAACCATATAACTCCCGGTTTGTTCGCCTTCAACCATATAACCCCCAGTTTGTTCGCCTTCAACCATATAACCCCCGGTTTGTTCGCCTTCAACCATATAACTCCCAGTTTGTTCGCCTTCAACCATATAACCCCCAGTTTGTTCGCCTTCAACCATATAACCCCCAGTTTGTTCGCCTTCAACCATATAACTCCCATTTTTTTCGCCTTCAACCATATAACCCCCGGTTTGTTCGCCTTCAACCATATAACCCCCAGTTTGTTCGCCTTCAACCATATAACCCCCAGTTTGTTCGCCTTCAACCATATAACTCCCAGTTTGTTCGCCTTCAACCATATAACCCCCCGGTTTGTTCTCCTTCAACCATATAACCCCCAGTTTGTTCGCCTTCAACCATATAACCCCCGGTTTGTTCGCCTTCAACCATATAACCCCCCGTTTGTTCGCCTTCAACCATATAACCCCCGGTTTGTTCGCCTTCAACCATATAACCCCCCGTTTGTTCGCCTTCAACCATATAACCCCCCGTTTGTTCGCCTTCAACCATATAACCCCCCGTTTGTTCGCCTTCAACCATATAACCCCCGGTTTGTTCGCCTTCAACCATATAACCCCCCGTTTGTTCGCCTTCAACCATATAACTCCCAGTTTGTTCGCCTTCAATCATATAACCCCCGGTTTGTTCGCCTTCAACCATATAACTCCCGGTTTGTTCGCCTTCAACCATATAACCCCCAGTTTGTTCGCCTTCAACCATATAACTCCCGGTTTGTTCGCCTTCAACCATATAACCCCCAGTTTGTTCGCCTTCAACCATATAACCCCCGGTTTGTTCGCCTTCAACCATATAACCCCCAGTTTGTTCGCCTTCAACCATATAACCCCCGGTTTGTTCGCCTTCAACCATATAACCCCCGGTTTGTTCGCCTTCAACCATATAACCCCCAGTTTGTTCGCCTTCAACCATATAACCCCCAGTTTGTTCGCCTTATCGCTTTCAACCATATAACCCCCAGTTTGTTCGCCTTCAACCATATAACCCCCGGTTTGTTCGCCTTCAACCATATAACCCCCAGTTTGTTCGCCTTCAACCATATAACCCCCAGTTTGTTCGCCTTATCGCTTTCAACCATATAACCCCCAGTTTGTTCGCCTTATCGCTTTCAACCATATAACCCCCAGTTTGTTCGCCTTCAACCATATAACCCCCAGTTTGTTCGCCTTCAACCATATAACCCCCGGTTTGTTCGCCTTATCGCCTTCAACCATATAACCCCCAGTTTGTTCGCCTTCAACCATATAACCCCCGGTTTGTTCGCCTTATCGCCTTCAACCATATAACCCCCAGTTTGTTTGCCTTCAACCATATAACTGCCAGTTTGTTCGCCTTCAACCATATAACCCCCGGTTTGTTCGCCTTCAACCATATAACCCCCAGTTTGTTCGCCTTCAACCATATAACCCCCGGTTTGTTCGCCTTCAACCATATAACCCCCAGTTTGTTCGCCTTCAACCATATAACCCCCAGTTTGTTCGCCTTCAACCATATAACTCCCGGTTTGTTCGCCTTCAACCATATAACCCCCGGTTTGTTCGCCTTCAACCATATAACTCCCGGTTTGTTCGCCTTCAACCATATAACCCCCGGTTTGTTCGCCTTCAACCATAAAACCCCCAGTTTGTTCGCCTTCAACCATATAACCCCCAGTTTGTTCGCCTTCAACCATATAACCCCCAGTTTGTTCGCCTTCAACCATATAACCCCCGGTTTGTTCGCCTTTAACCATATAACCCCCGGTTTGTTCGCCTTCAACCATATAACCCCCGGTTTGTTCGCCTTCAACCATATAACCCCCAGTTTGTTCGCCTTCAACCATATAACCCCCGGTTTGTTCGCCTTCAACCATATAACCCCCAGTTTGTTCGCCTTCAACCATATAACCCCCAGTTTGTTCGCCTTCAACCATATAACTCCCGGTTTGTTCGCCTTCAACCATATAACCCCCGGTTTGTTCGCCTTCAACCATATAACTCCCGGTTTGTTCGCCTTCAACCATATAACCCCCGGTTTGTTCGCCTTCAACCATATAACCCCCAGTTTGTTCGCCTTCAACCATATAACCCCCAGTTTGTTCGCCTTCAACTATATAACTCCCAGTTTGTTCGCCTTTAACCATATAACTCCCCAGTTTATTACCAACACTTGTAGAGTCTTCAGCAGACGTTCCCTGAATATCAACGGTTTCCTCCCACCAGTCGGCTGCGTTAGAACCAACGGTTTCCTCCCACCAGACGGCTGCGTTAGAACCAACAGTTTCCTCCCACCAGTCGGCTGCGTTAGAACCAACGGTTTCCTCCTACCAGTCGGCTGCGTTAGAACCAACAGTTTCCTCCCACCAGTCGGCTGCGTTAGAACCAACGGTTTCCTCCCACCAGTCGGCTGCGTTAGAACCAACGGTTTCCTCCCACCAGACGGCTGCGTTAGAACCAACGGTTTCCTCCCACCAGTCGGCTGCGTTAGAACCAACGGCTTCCTCCCACCAGTCGGCTGCGTTAGAACCAACGGTTTCCTCCCACCAGTCGGCTGCGTTAGATCCAACGGTTTCCTCGTACCAGTCGGCTGCGTTAGAACCAACGGTTACCTCCCACCAGTCGGCTGCGTTAGAACCAACAGTTTCCTCCCACCAGTCGGCTGCGTTAGAACCAACGGTTTCCTCCCACCAGACGGCTGCGTTAGAACCAACGGTTTCCTCCCACCAGTCGGCTGCGTTAGAACCAACGGTTTCCTCCCACCAGTCGGCTGCGTTAGAACCAACAGTTTCCTCCCACCAGACGGCTGCGTTAGAACCAACGGTTTCCTCCCACCAGTCGGCTGCGTTAGAACCAACAGTTTCCTCCCACCAGACGGCTGCGTTAGAACCAACGGTTTCCTCCCACCAGACGGCTGCGTTAGAACCAACGGTTTCCTCCCACCAGTCGGCTGCGTTAGAACCAACGGCTTCCTCCCACCAGTCGGCTGCGTTAGAACCAACGGTTTCCTCCCACCAGTCGGCTGCGTTAGATCCAACGGTTTCCTCGTACCAGTCGGCTGCGTTAGAACCAACGGTTACCTCCCACCAGTCGGCTGCGTTAGAACCAACAGTTTCCTCCCACCAGTCGGCTGCGTTAGAACCAACGGTTTCCTCCCACCAGACGGCTGCGTTAGAACCAACGGTTTCCTCCCACCAGTCGGCTGCGTTAGAACCAACGGTTACCTCCCACCAGTCGGCTGCGTTAGAACCAACAGTTTCCTCCCACCAGTCGGCTGCGTTAGAACCAACGGTTTCCTCCCACCAGACGGCTGCGTTAGAACCAACGGTTTCCTCCCACCAGTCGGCTGCGTTAGAACCAACGGTTTCCTCCCACCAGTCGGCTGCGTTAGAACCAACAGTTTCCTCCCACCAGACGGCTGCGTTAGAACCAACGGTTTCCTCCCACCAGTCGGCTGCGTTAGAACCAACAGTTTCCTCCCACCAGACGGCTGCGTTAGAACCAACGGTTTCCTCCCACCAGTCGGCTGCGTTAGAACCAACGGTTTCCTCCCACCAGTCGGCTGCGTTAGAACCAACAGCTTCCTCCCACCAGTCGGCTGCGTTAGAACCAACGGTTTCCTCCCACCAGTCGGCTGCGTTAGAACCAACGGTTTCCTCCCACCAGTCGGCTGCGTTAGAACCAACGGTTTCCTCCCACCAGTCGGCTGCGTTAGAACCAACGGTTTCCTCCAACCAGTCGGCTGCGTTAGAACCAACGGTTTCCTCCCACCAGACGGCTGCGTTAGAACAGGATCATGGACAGGGTGATCAGTTATGTGATCGCAGTGACTACCAGATTCAATCCGTGCTGTCTCTGCAGGGTGCTGCTGTGTTTACTTCCGAGGGCATTTTAATGTCTCGTTTGTATATTTTTCCATGAACCTTACGCAGCATCCTGGTTCATGTATACCAGAAATGGATAGCCCAACATCAGCCAGCAGCAGACTAATAAATTTAATTAAGGTTTGATTCCAGGCGATTTTCATTTCCTTCACAGTATAATTCAATTCTGACCATGACCCACTATATATATATATAGTAAGTCATGTACTACCGACCATGACCCACTATATATATATATAGTAAGTCATGTACTACCGACCATGACCCACTATATATATATATAGTAAGTCATGTACTACCGACCATGACCCACTATATATATATATAGTAAGTCATGTACTACCGACCATGACCCACTATATATATATATAGTAAGTCATGTACTACCGACCATGACCCACTATATATATATATAGTAAGTCATGTACTACCGACCATGACCCACTATATATATATATAGTAAGTCATGTACTACCGACCATGACCCACTATATATATATATAGTAAGTCATGTACTACCGACCATGACCCACTATATATATATATAGTAAGTCATGTACTACCGACCATGACCCACTATATATATATATAGTAAGTCATGTACTACCGACCATGACCCACTATATATATATATAGTAAGTCATGTACTACCGACCATGACCCACTATATATATATATAGTAAGTCATGTACTACCGACCATGACCCACTATATATATATATAGTAAGTCATGTACTACCGACCATGACCCACTATATATATATATAGTAAGTCATGTACTACCGACCATGACCCACTATATATATATATAGTAAGTCATGTACTACCGACCATGACCCACTATATATATATTATATATATATAGTAAGTCATGTACTACCGACCATGCCTTGGACTTTCATATTCGGTGATCTGCAGCAGATAATTCACTTTCTAGGAAGGTTGGTCGAACACCCGGACTCTAGGTCGCCAAGCGAAAAAGTAGGTAATAGCTACTACGTATTGCATAGGATCCCTTGATTGATAGAATTTAAAAAACCCTATTTTTCCATAAGGAAGCGGAAACCACCGCATTTTTTACTCATTTACAGTTTAACGAAATTCAACTAAATTATATAGTTGGACGAACGGATGAAGTGGTAGGCATTCACCAGCGGCAGCATAGTGTAAAGATGATAGAAAAAATAATAAAGTATTGAGGGTCTTTAGCTGGTTATTAGCTGGTTATATATATATGGTTTTAGCTGGTTATATCTTTATCTAATATAATATAACCAGCTAAAGACCCTCAATACTTTATTATTTTTTCTATCATTTTTTTGAACAGACGGACGAACAGATGGACACGAGTGGGTGGACATGAGTGGGTGGACACGAGTGGGTGGACATGAGTGGGTGGACACGAGTGGGTGGACACGAGTGGGTGGACACGAGTGGGTGGACACGAGTGGGTGGACACGAGTGGGTGGACACGAGTGGGTGGACACGAGTGTTTTCCGTTATGTTTATTATTAGAGAATTTAATATTATATTGTTTTATTTGAATAAACATCGCGGCGTTGCCACCGTTATCACTGTGTTCTTTGATAGAACGTCCAGACCAGATCGCCAAGAAGGCCGTTACTTATTAGAACTTCTCGCTGCCATTCTTTTTTGGAAAATTTATGAAAAATAAATTAATTAATTAACTCATTTAAAAATATTAATGAGAAAATTTTGATTTTTAAAATAAATATATTTAAATATAAATCTATGTACCAATGGTAAAATGGCCAGTGTATACAATAAGCGACGATAAAGCCAACTCTTAACAAATAATTGGATTAATAACTGCATAATTGTGCATTTTAAAACATAATTAATTTAATTATATAACTAAAAATTTTCACGTTTTATACTGAATAATAAATAAATACCCCTGATTAATAACATAATTAATTATGTAAATTTGTAAATTATTTGCGAGAGTTTTTGATTAATGAAACTAAAACGGGAATCTCTTTACGGGGAACAACTAATTAGTTCCAAAGTAACGATCGCCAAAGTTCCCTAACCCGGGAACTATATTATAATTATCGTCGAGCGATTTATCCACGGCTGTGGTAACGAGATGCACGTTAGGGAAGGCGTAGGCGAGGGTTCGAACCCCGGGGACTGCCATAAGGAAACTCAGTAGAATAATTCTGTCTTCCGGAACGTCGTGATCTAACAGGACCCGGATAGCCATCATAGCGGCGGCCCCGGTTGCCACGGTAGCGTCCAATAGGAACACAAAGTTACGCGACATATCCTTGGGAAGTCGATGGAAGTACAACTCCGGTTCCATTGTCAACTCGTTGGTTTGTATTAGAATTTTCCCGATTCTGATATCCTTGCAGACTTCCTTGAGGGCGGGCTCTAAGGTCTCCCCGTCGCCTAGCACACTGACAGCTGACACCCGACCTTGATTGCGCTTCCCGCGATAGACCCCGCCGTCCGGGGTGTCTATGACGACGTCCTCGTACGGAAGCAACGAGAGCGCGTACTCGGTGAGAATGCGTAGGAGTCGGTTGGAGAAAAACACGAAATCGTCGCGGGATGTTGACCAATCGCGGAGGATCGTTAGAATCCCTTTGATCTGATTGGACGGCGGTAGGAGTTTCAACGACTGAGGAAGTTCTGGGGTCTCCGACATGGATTTAATCAGATCGATTCCGATATCGATACCCCGCAGCTCCAACTGTTGCTCGATGTGGTTGACCACGAGATCGAGGGCGACCTCGTTCTCTACACCCCGCGGGATTACCAGATCCGCGGACCCCATAGTCGGCCCGATGAAGGTGTCGAATGCGGGTTTAACGAATCTGTCGTACTGCTCTAGAACGTCGTCTATGTTGCGTCCGCGCACGGTGATATCGCGTCTCAACCGACGGGAAAGGCGGATGTCGGAATCGGTATCGACGAAGAGTTTGATATCAAGTAATTCGCGAACATCCGGACGAACAAACGCGAGAATTCCCTCAAATATAACGACGTCGGCACCGTAAAGTCGACGGCAATTTTTAGAACGAGAGTGAGTAGTAAAATCGTATATTGGAATCTCGACGTTTTTACCTTCTTTTAATTTCTCTAAAGTATTTATAAGAAGAGGAAAATCAAACGCATCAGGATGATCGAAGTTATACTCGTTGTTCTCTGCTTGCTCGTGTTGCTCAGGAGTAAGTACCTTATAGAAACTGTCCATAGATAACAAACACACCCACGGGATGTCAAGCCGTTCTACTATCGCTTCGGCCACTGAGGTTTTACCGGAAGCACTGCCCCCACACAGACCTATAACTAACGCCTGTCGCGACTCGCCCTTACTCGTGTACCACGGAGGTCGTCCTGCAGTGAATACAGTTCGTTTACTAGTTACTAACATAGATTTATCTTCCGTTAAGGATTTGGTTTTCTTACGAATTCGCACATTTTTGGGTTTATCTGTTTGATTGTTTATAGTTTTCGAGGTTTGTTGATCTTCGTCAGATTCAGACATGATAAGCGAACATTTATCGAACACAATAAAAGTGTAAATAAAATGCAATTAATTGTAAGCAAAGAAAACTTTCTAAACTTTACTACGGTATTACGTTAGGTACGTTTGTACAAATTATCTATGATGTAATACCAGAATACAAATTTAAGAAGAAAGTTCAGAAGTTTGTACCTTCGTAAAGACTAAATATACTTCTGTACTTTGAGGTTAGAGTCGTTCGTTCTGTTCTAACACCGGTAACAGAATATCGACCGTCTTCTAATACCGATTTATGCGGTTTTTATTGCCGGCGGGTCCATGGTGAGTCGGGTAACGTTGGAGTTTATCGTTTATTTTTTGAGTTTTCTCCCACTGACGTGATTGGCTTCTGCTATTGTTTGCGTGGCTCGCCAGGCACTTTGAATATCTCGCGATCTGTTTCTCACACCGACTGTCCTTATAATTATTACTCGCGAAACATCTCAATATTTCGTTTATTTCCTGTACGCATTCGGCAACCCGCCGCGTTTTTGTTGATTCAACGGAATCTTTGAGTTTAAAGGGATTGAAACCTTTGCTTTCGCGAAGGGCCTCTGTACCATCCGGTTGAACTTTAGTTAACCACCTATGTTTGGGCTGCTGTTTTGCTCGCCCAAAGAAGTGGCTATGAGTCTTACTGGTAGAGAAGCTACGGGTCACCTTAATTAGTTCAGAGAAATTCATTCGATAAATATATATTCTACCGGTCAACCGGTAGATATAGGTATCCGCAACAACAAACAGCCAAAGATAACGGAACGCGGAGTGCACAGGTCGGTCAGTCCACTGGTGAGGGAAGGATGTTGTTCTGATCCACAGAGCACAGAGAACTGCGTGATAACGGGCGTACTAACTACCTACTGACCTACCAGTACCGGTACGGTCTGACTGTGCCTGCAATCTGTAAACTACTACTGATGATGATCGGCTTGCACTAGGGTGCAGTGCCGGCGGCCCCAGAAACATAGCGCCCCCAGATCTTGTGGTCAGCCATACAATTTCAATTTCCTAATTCATTCCTGTTCTCAAGTCCTGTGTCCTTGAGCAGGCGTTTGAGGAAAGTCATTGGCTGTCCACCACGTCTATTCTCGCCAGCAGGCTGCCACAGCACAAGGTTGTGTACAGGTTGATCCTGCTGGCGGAAACAGTGCCCAGCAAGCATTAGACGGCGTTTCTGCAGGGTGATGCTAGGTCTTAGCAATGAGATGTTACCATATTTATATAACACCTCATTGCTTATGTGTGCATCATATGCTATGTTGTGCACCCGGCGAAGCATCCTGGTGTATGTGCCATCCAAGGACCTGGTGTCTTCAGCAGTTAGAGCCCAGCATGGGCTGCCATAGAGCAGCACAGGCTCCACTGCTGCACGGAAAAGGCGTACCTTTAAAGAGCATGAAATGTCAGAGCTCTTCCAGATCCTGGATAGCTTGTGGATGGCGGACCAGGCTTTCCCTTTGCGAATTCGGAGATCTTCAGCAGACCTCCGAACCCATGATCCAAGGTAGCAGAAGTCGTTCACATGACTTACCAGTCCATCCAGCGATTGAATGTTATCCCGATCAATTTTCTGCTGATCTGAATCCATGTTTACTGTCAGAATTTTGGTCTTTGTGCTATTCACAAAGAGGCCAACACTAGATGCAGCCTCCTCTAAGCTAGATAGCAGCTACTGTGCTCCTTCTAATGTCTCTGACAGTAAACCAAGGTCATCTGCAAAGTCAAGGTCGGTTAGATGTTCTGCTGGGGAACCAAGTCTACGGCTACCTGATGGTGGAGATATTTCCACCCCATCAGCTTCATGAAGATCGAGTGATGTCCGCAGCACATAGTCCACCACAATAATGAAGAGGAACGGGGCTAATGTTGTCTCCTTGAAAGACACCCCAGAGAACCTCAAATGGGTCTGTGTCTCCATCAGTAGTGGATACTGATACTGATACTAAACTACTACTGATATCACCAGGACCTATATGGCTGATTGGGAATTAAATAAATTAAATCAGAAATTATAAATTAAATTCGCAATAATTTTTATTGTCCGTTTAAATCACTCATGATGTCCTTTTTTTTTACTTTTTATGTCCTCCAGAAATTTACCGTTAGGTTCCATGCTACCGGTTTATCTACTGCTGTTCTCTCAGGCTATCAGTACCGGCATTAGTTTTTTTTTTGACTTTTTATGCCCTCCAGAAATTTACCGTTAGGTTCCATGCTACCGGTTTCTCTACTGCTGTTCTCTCAGGCTATCAGTACCGGTAATAGTATATAGAGCACTATTTTGCAGTATTATTGCTGTATTGTATGTATAGATGTAGGTATAAAGCAGGTATTTTAGGTATTTTAGTACCGGTACCGGCACCTGTACTGCCGTACAGTCCCAATCCCAATAAACATTAACTTTGTCATTCCCTCCCCAACCCCCCCCCCCCCCCCCCCCCCCCCCCCGGACAGTTCCGTTCCGTTCGAGTAGGACACTACTATGTTTTATATTTCGCACCTTTATTTTTCATTTTGTAAGGTAAACGGACCGCTTGTATCCAGACAAGTTGTACAGTATCCAATTTCCCTTTCTTAGCTCAGAAATTTATATTTTGCATCCCATTTTGCATCGCAATGTGACCCACGCTCTCTGGCAATGGGACCTAAAGCTCTTTGGAACCTAACGCTCTTTGGGACGTAACGCGACTTTACCTCTTTGTTTTGTACAGGTCACAATGAGCGTTATGTATCATTGCTATTTAAAAGAGCAGGTTAGTAAAGGAGCAAATTACAGAGGCGTGACGGGGGTTTCAAAACAATTAACGAAAGTTAACACATGTAACAAGATTATGCAGGTCTTTATAATTGGGTCTTTGTTTTGTAGTCACCCCGCAGTGTCCGCGAATTATACATTGTAAAAAAATATTTAAAAAAATTTTTATTATAAAAAGAAATATTATTGAAATTAATTTCCGAAATTAACATCCCGAAATTAATTTATGGACGGCCATTAATTAGTTATTTCATTACGATTCTGATTGGTTGATAGATTAATTTCGGGACGTCCATAAATTAATTTCGGGACGTCCATAAATTAATTTCGGGACGTCCATAAGTTAATTTCGGGACGTCCATAAGCTAATTTCGGGACGTCCATATAGTTAATTTCGGGACGTCCATAAATTAATTTCGGGACGTCCATAAATTAATTTCGGGACGTTCAGATTATTATACATACTCCTCCTTTAACGAAGCCCCATTCAACTCCTTTTATAAGACTGTGTACTCTATCAATGCCTCAGTGGGCAGACTCCAGTACTGCAAGGCTCAGCGCCGGGTAAGTTAACAATCTGTCAATAATAAAAATGAAAGCGAGCCGACATTTAGTCAGATCCACCAAATGGATGGCCAAGGAGACAGACTGTCTGGATTGAGCTGATTCGAGTAAAATCGCTTCGCCAAAACGACCAAGTAGCCCATAGGAATACACTTAATTTTTTTGGTGATTTTGGTCATTTTGGCCGCCAAAACGACCAAGTTAATGTTTATTGGGATTGGGACTGTAGTTGTACGGGGTATCTAAAACATTGAGTAATAATGATTTGTCGTCGAGGATAGCCCCATGAGACTGCGTCTCGTTTCCATGTAATGGTAATGGTAGGCCTACCGGCTGACCGGTTGTTTTGGTTAGAAAATCCCGCCTCTGTAACCTGCTCCTTTCCCTGATTTGGTAAAGTGACCGTTTATTGTTTTGGTTAGAAAGGCCCGCCTCTGTAACCTGCTCCTTTCCTTCATTTTGTAAAGTGACTGTTTGTTGTTTTGGTTAGAAAATCCCGCCTCTCTAACCTGCCCCTTTCCCTCAATTAGTTAAGTGATCGTTTATTGTTTTGGTTAGAAAATCCCGCCTCTGTAACCTGCTCCTTTCCCTCAATTAGTTAAGTGATCGTTTATTGTTTTGGTCGAGGATAGCCCCATGAGACTGCGTCTCGTTTCCATGTAATGGTAATGGTAGGCCTACCGGCTGACCGGTTGTTTTGGTTAGAAAATCCCGCCTCTGTAACCTGCTCCTTTCCCTGATTTGGTAAAGTGACCGTTTATTGTTTTGGTTAGAAAGGCCCGCCTCTGTAACCTGCTCCTTTCCTTCATTTTGTAAAGTGACTGTTTGTTGTTTTGGTTAGAAAATCCCGCCTCTGTAACCTGCCCCTTTCCCTCAATTAGTTAAGTGATCGTTTATTGTTTTGGTTAGAAAATCCCGCCTCTGTAACCTGCTCCTTTCCCTCAATTAGTTAAGTGATCGTTTATTGTTTTGGTTAGGACATCCCGCCTCTGTAACCTGCTCCTTTCTCTTAATCGGTAATGTTATCGTTTATTGTTTTGGTTAGAAAAGACCATCTATGTAACCTGCTCCTTTTCTTCATTTGGCAAAGTGATTGTTTATTGTTTTGGTTAGAAAGGCCCGCCTCTGTAACCTGCTCCTTTCCTTCATTTAGTAAAGTGACCGTTTATTGTTTTGGTTAGAAAGGCCCGCCTCTGTAACCTGCTCCTTTCCTTCATTTTGTAAAGTGACTGTTTGTTGTTTTGGTTAGAAAATCCCGCCTCTGTAACCTGCCCCTTTCCCTCAATTAGTTAAATGATCGTTTATTGTTTTGGTTAGAAAATCCCGCCTCTGTAACCTGCTCCTTTCCCTCAATTAGTTTAGTGATCGTTTATTGTTTTGGTTAGGAAATCCCGCCTCTGTAACCTGCTCCTTTCTCTCAATTGGTAATGTTATCGCTTATTGTTTTGGTTAGAAAAGACCATCTACTGTATGTAACCTGCTCCTTTCCTTCATTTGGTAAAGTGGTTGTATATTGTTTTGGTTAGATAATCCCGCCTCTGTAACCTGCTCCTTTCCCTGATTTGTTAAAGTGACCGTTTATTGTTTTGGTTAGAAAGGCTAGCCTCTGTATCCTGCTCCTTTCCTTCATTTGGTAAAGTGACTGTTTATTGTTTTGGTTAGAAAATCCGGCCTTAACCTGCTCCTCTCCATCAATTGATAATTGTTTTTGGCTATAAAATGAGTGTTTTGCTACGTCATGTGGTAATCGATTATCTACAACAACCACAAACTATTCAATTTAGAGTCTTTTTACCACAGGCGCATATGGAAATCTATCTCATAGTCTATAAATCATGGAATTTTGAATGTTTTGGCACAGGCATAGTGAAACCAACTGTCCGACAGACCAGAAATCAACAAATATTGAATATTTTGGCATAGGCATGCTTAAATTAACTGTCGGACAGTCCAGAAATCAGCAGTCTGACAGCTTGAAGAAATACATACATGAAAAGTCATTAAAGGACAACAAAAGTCATTATAAGGACAACAAAAGTCATTATGCACAATTCGGAAAAATATGAGGACAAAAAAGTCAAATAAAAGGACATAAAAAATCACTGGCAATTAAATTATACATTAAATGTATAAATGTATGTATAACGAATATATAATAGTACAAATTCAGATTTTGTAGATTTTCTTAGTTAGTTGGGTTCTTTGGAATACATTTCAATTGATTGTTTTCCAAATTAACATGGTTAAAATCGGTAACAGAGATAACATTGGTACCGTAGAAAATACAAATATTAAGTTAAATAAAGGTAGCGTTAAGCTGAAAGTAAGTTAATCACCAATGTAAGTCAGATATTACAATTAAATATATGATTAAAATACAGTTGCGTTAAACTAAAAGTAAGTTAACCACCAATGTAAGTCAGACAGTACCGTTAAATATATAAATAAAATACAGTTGCGTTAAACTAAAAGAAAGTTAACCACCAATGTAAGTCAGACATTACAATTAAATATATGATTAAAATACAGTTGCGTTAAACTAAAAGTAAGTTAACCACCAATGTAAGTCAGACAGTACCGTTAAATATATAAATAAAATACAGTTGCGTTAAACTAAAAGAAAGTTAACCACCAATGTAAGTCAGACATTACAATTAAATATATAATTAAAATACAGTTGCGTTAAACTAAAAGAAAGTTAACCACCAATGTAAGTCAGACATTACAGTTAAATATATAAATAAAATACAGTTGCGTTAAACTAAAAGAAAGTTAACCACCAATGTAAGTCAGACATTACAATTAAATATATAAATAAAATACAGTTGCGTTAAACTAAAAGAAAGTTAACCACCAATGTAAGTCAGACATTACAATTAAATATATAAATAAAATACAGTTGCGTTAAACTAAAAGAAAGTTAACCACCAATGTAAGTCAGACATTACAATTAAATATATAATTAAAATACAGTTGCTTTAAACTGAAAGTAAGTTAAAATTAGATAACTGATGCTTTTCTTTGAACGATAACACATGGTACCATAGGTAGTGTAAATATTAAGGTAACATTAAAATAACATTATTGTTGATCTACCAACACAAGTAAAACTTTAAAGAGTATAATTAATTAATTGCGAGCAATTAGTAAAATAACTTGGCTAAAAGAAACGTGAGTTACCTAATTAAAAATTGCTAGTGTTCCACCCATTGGGAATCTAGACGTTATGAACCGTTATGAACGTTAGGCGGTAAACCGCGTTTCCATAAGAGTCCCATTTGATTAAAGTGATACTCACAAGGCGTGGCGTTATTTGTGTGACGTGTTAAGGGGGGGGGTATACCCCCCCTCAGGTAAAATTTTCAAATTGTTGTTTCTTTATTTCACCTAGAGCAGAATTTAATGGGGATTACAAATCTGAAAACCGCTTAGTGAGACCTCTTTCAGTTCTCGAGGTATCACTGTTTATCCGTATGACGGTCTGTCTGTCAAATTGTAAGAATGACAGAAGACCGACAGACAGACAAATAGACTAGATTCCACTAAAAATTAAAACTGACATCGGAAATGAAATCAGCGACCCCGAAAACCCCCGTAATGAAAATTTTAGCTCGTTGGTGTGCATCCTAGTGCCCGAAATAATTAACCAACCAGAACGCAGACAGCCAATTTTGGCGGGACGGTTTAAACTTTGAAGGGCATTTTCTCGGAATGACATTTTTCATTTTCAAATGACTACTCCTCCGTCATTTTTCAACCAATTTTCTTCTTTTATGGCTCATTCGAACGAGCTTTGGAAGCTCTTTAAAAGTTATCTTATGGAATTTTGATAAATATTTCCATTTTTTATAATTAGCCAATTTTAATTAAAAATATGATAATTAATTAATTAAATTAATTAATTAAAATAAAAATGGCTAATTAAAAATTCTATAAGATAACTTTTGTAGAGTCGATCACGCTGAGTCTAAAAAAGTTGGTTTCAAGAAATTTGGACCAAAATTGAGGGACTAGTAGCAATTTTAGTGAAATCTTTAATTCCGCCGCCAGCCGCTAGAGGGAGGCTACAAATTTTCAAATTTTACTATAAAGGCTATTTGGCCTTCCATACAGTGGTTGACCATGACAAAATAGCAATATTATCATTTAACACTATTTGACAGCCATTTTAAAAAAAGGTTCATGGGGGGGTATACCCCCCCCCTTAAGTCAAACAAGATACCGACTGTTTAGCGGACAAGCCTGGCAAATAAAATACATTACATACGAAAAAATACTCCATCACTGGAAATAATATTCGGCCATGATAAAAAATGTAGGCGGATAATAATAAATTAAATTAAATAAGAGTAAATTACATAAGAGTAAATTAAATAAGAGTAAATTAAATAAGAGTAAATTAAATAAGAGTAAATTAAATAAGAGTAAATTAAATAAGAGTATATTAAATAAGAGTATATTAAATAAGAGTAAATTAAATAAGAGTAAATTAAATAAGAGTAAATTAAATAAGAGAAAATTAAATAAGAGTAAATTAAATAAGAGTAAATTAAATAAGAGTAAATTAAATAAGAGTAAATTAAATAAGAGTAAATTAAATAAGAGTAAATTAAATAAGAGTAAATTAAATAAGAGTATATTAAATAAGAGTAAATTAAATAAGAGTAAGTTAAATAAGAGTAAATTAAATAAGAGTAAATTAAATAAGAGTAAATTAAATAAGAGTAAATTAAATAAGAGTATTAAGAGTAAATTAAATAAGAGTATATTAAATAAGAGTAAATTAAATAAGAGTAAATTAAATAAGAGTAAATTAAATAAGGGTAAATTAAATAAGAGTAAATTAAATAAGAGTAAATTAACTAAGAGTAAATTAAATAAGAGTATTAAGAGTAAATTAAATAAGAGTATATTAAATAAGAGTAAATTAAATAAGAGTAAATTAAATAAGAGTAAATTAAATAAGAGTAAATTAAATAAGAGTAAATTAAATAAGAGTAAATTAAATAAGAGTATTAAGAGTAAATTAAATAAGAGTATATTAAATAAGTCAGTTAATGTAGTCAGGTCAGGTCCCCAGATCCTGCTACCACTATGGCAGTAATGTGGTACTACCTGTAGCTGTCAGCCCAGTAGGGCAGGCCCGATAAGCATAGCCTATTCATTATTTAGTTGATCAAGAGTGGGTTGGTTCAGCCCCGTCAACTAAATAAGTCACTGAGGGCTATAGCGCCTAGGGCACCATTGAAGGCAAAGGCTTGATACGCATCTGCATTAGAGATGATACAAGCCCCGCCCTGTCTATACTGGATGCTCCTCTACCAGTGTTAGGTAACCTAACCCAGGAGACACACTTGGTTCAGGGTGTAACAAATGGACCCCTACAGTCGGCAGCAGGGCTGTAGGCCATGGATAGGCGGAAGGTAATCAACCAACGGCTAGACATGCTGACAAGGTCGGCGGAAGGTAATCAACCAACGGCGACCTACTGCGAAGACGCTTGTAGGAGTTGCGACCACAAGCGGTTTACCCCCACAACTGAAAGATATGAGTATGAGAACCCTCCAGGATAAATACCGGCTCGGTCGTCGCCCGGGTCAACAAGGACCGCGTCCCTCAGTGGTACACCAGGCTGGGGTCGATAAATTGGCTACTGGAACAGAAGACAGAGAAGAAAGAAGAACCAACCTGTTGAAATGTAAAAAGACACTAAAGATTGCTGCAATGAACGCACGCACACTGAAAGCACAGAGCAAACAGGGTGACATGGTCGCTCTGGCAATGGAATATAACATCGACATCATCTGCATCCAAGAACATCGGATTTGTCATGAAGACACTGCCATGAAGTACAATGACATTGGAAATGGATGGACGTTAGTAACAAGCTCAGCAGTAAGAAACTCGGCCAATGCATCAATTGGTGGAGTAGGAATTCTGTTAAGCCCATTTGAACTTAAGACCCTAAACAACATCGAATCTATAAATTCCAGGGTTATGATCGCAACATTTGATGGGAATCCCAAGACAACAGTTATATGTTGCTACAGTCCAACCAATGCATCAGAGCCAGAACAAGCAGTCAAGTTTTATGAAGAACTGACTGGACTTATTAAGGACATCCCGAAACACAATGTTAAAGTCATTGCTGGTGACCTGAATGCGCAAATTGGCCCAGAAGACATCAAGGGTTACACCTATAACACCAGTTCTAACAGAAATGGGTACTTACTCTTAGACCTAATGGAAGAATGTGAATTGATACCAACAAACAACACATTCGAAAAGAGTAAGGGGAAGCTATGGACCTTTCAATACCCTAATGGAACCAAAGCACAACTGGATTACATCCTTATAAACAAAAAGTGGAGAAATAGCATGATCAACTGCGAGGCATACAGCTCGTTCAACCTAATTGGTTCGGACCACAGAATTGTGACTGCAGAGATCAGACTCAGTTTGAGAGCCAGCAAACCCAAGACAAGCAAGCAAATCCACTATGACTGGGAGAAACTCAGAACTGACAATGCTGTAAAGGATGCTTATACAGTAGAAGTTCAAAACCGCTTTGAAGCACTTCAGTCAATGGATGAAGACCAATCCACCGATTCAATATACCAGAATATAATAACAGCCCACAAGGAATCAGCTAAGAGGCATATCCCCCAGAAACCTAAACGAAAACAGTATGTGCCATGGCAAAACTCTGAGGTTACTTGTAAGAGAGAAGATCTTAAGATAGCCTACAAAGTTAAAACCGAACAACCAACAACCGAAAACATTAACAAGGTTGAGAAAGCTAAGGACGATCTTAAATTGGCCTACAACATCAGCCAGGAAAAGTACATACAGGATAAAACTGAAGCAATTACAACTGCTCACATACAGCAACAATCAAGACTTACCTGGCAAACTGTAAATGAGGTATCTGGTCGGAAAAGTTGTGCAAAGGGGCGTCTCAAAGCCGATAGTCCTGAAGAACGTGTTGGGAAGTGGAAAAATCACTTCAGAAACTTGCTTGGGCAGCCACCAAACATCGAGGTCAGCCCTACAAGGAAAATATATGACAAGACACTACCTATAGAAACAGGGGACTTCACACCTGCCGAACTCCAAAGAAGCATTAAAAGCATGTCCAATAATAAAGCGAGTGGATTAGATGAAATCCCAGCGGAGGTATGGAAAACCGGAGTGCTAAATAGACCATTATTGAATGTTTGCAACCGGATGTTAAAAGGGGAAAAGCCACCACCAATTTGGACTAAAGGTCAACTAAAGCCTCTCCCCAAGAAAGGAGACCTCGGCATACCAACAAACTATCGTGGGATCTGTCTGCTTGTGGTAGCTGCCAAAATATACAATAAAATGATTCTATATAGGATTAGGCCTCACATAGAGAAACTACTGCGTAAGAGCCAAAACGGATTTCGACCAAGTAGATCAACAATAGCTCAGATACTTGCACTACGGAGACTGATTGAAGGAATCAAGTCAAAGAATCTCCCCGCAGTCATGACTTTTGTGGATTTCAAGAAGGCATTCGACTCCATCCATAGGGGTAAAATGCTTGAAATCCTAAGAGCTTATGGAATACCAGAAGTAATTGTTGATGGCATTGGATTGCTATATTGTGACACAGAAGCGCAGGTACTCTCACCAGATGGTGAAACTGAGTTTTTCTCAATCCTGGCTGGCGTACTGCAAGGTGACACATTAGCACCATTACTATTTGTAATTGTGCTGGATTACGCAATGAGGACGGCCACAAAGGGTGAAGATCTGGGATTCACACTTCAAGAACGCAGAAGTAGTAGACATCCGGCAACTACAGTCACAGACACCGACTTTGCGGATGACATCGCCCTGCTCTCTAATACGCTAGCAGATGCACAGCTTCTACTAAATAAAGTGGAGAGGGCTGCTAAGGAGGTTGGATTGCATATAAATGCTACCAAGACCGAATTCATGACCTTTAATGTTGATGGAAACTTGACAACCATTGATAATAATCAACTAAGGCAGGTCGATGACTTCCAGTACCTTGGATCATGGATAGAGAGTAGCAAAAAGGACATAGAAGTTAGGAAAGCAAAGGCTTGGGTAGCTCTATCAAAAATGGATACCATCTGGAAATCAGATCTCTCCAGGCACCTGA